>OX103979.1:11269683-11450276 GCA_944470395.2 Schistosoma turkestanicum | reverse complement strand
GGGCTAAGGAAATTTTGTATGATTTGTTTGGTAAAGAACATCTTGTTGCCCGTAATCTTATTACCGAATTACTTAGCCACAAATCTGTTGAAGGATCCGCCGATAGCCTAACTGACTTCGCAATTAAGTTACGTAATGTATGTATAACATTGAAGGAAATGGGGTATATGTCTGATGTGAATTCCACGGCTAATTTGGAAATAATTGTGTCACGTTTACCCTTGGAATTACAGAATAAATGGGTAGAAGCTACTGATAGGATTATGATGACCGGTAGAGAGCCGATATTTGAAGAATTAGTGATGTTCGTAGAAGAAAGAGCCAGAATTGCGCGATCACGTTTTGGTAGATTGGTACATTGTAACTCAAGGTTTCGTAAAGGTAATTATGAAGGCCAAGTTGACAAGAGATCACGCTTTAATGTAGTTAAACGGGAACCAAGCAACTCATTCAAGGCTTTAAGTTGCGAAATTTGTTTTGGTGATCACAAGGAGAAAGACTGTATGAAGTTATCAAAAATGAATGTTGCAGAGAGGAGGCAGGAAGTGAGAAAGCGTGGTCTATGTTACTTGTGTTTAAGGAAGGGTCACATAGCCAAGTCGTGTAACTCAGACACAAGGTGTGACGTTGATAATTGCAAGATTCGGCATAATCCATTATTGCATATTGATGCTTCTAACACACATGTAGTGAATTTTGCTAAGGATTGGAAATTCCCAAAGGTTTGTTTGGGTATCGTTCCGGTTAGACTGTATGGCCCCAAAGGATGTCTGGAAACGTACGCTCTTCTGGACAATGGTTCAGGTACCTCTATTGTATGCGAAGAGTTAGTTAATCGGTTAGGTCTCAAAGGTAAGGAGACTTCAATAAAGTTGACGACTGTGAATGGAACTTCTACTTGTGAATGTCTGGAAGTGAATTTAGAGGTATTTTCATTAGATGAGCGGGGTTCTATAAAGATCAACAAGGCCTATACGACCAAGAAACTTCCGATCGATTATGCAGAGCCTTTAACCGAACTGCAGCTGAGAAAGTGGAAACATTTAAGGGACATAACTCTACCGAGGCTGCAAAGTAATCTAGTATGAATATTGATTGGGTGTGATGCTCCAGATGCACATTGGGTCCTTGAACAACGCCTGGGAGACAGGAAGCATCCGTTTGGTGTGCGTACTCATCTCGGTTGGATGATTTTAGGTCCTAAAGAAGCATCGAGGTCTTTACATCAAGTTCAGTGGTGTCATTGTTCTACTAATGATATTTTGCGAGATATAGAAAGATTATATAATCATGAATTCGAGGACGCAGATGGGTTTCGTAATGAATATTCTGTCGAAGATAAAAGAGCTCTAGAAATAGTTAATAGCTCATTTAGACTGGAAGGTGGCCATTTCCAAGTTGGTCTACCCTGGAAGTATGATAAGCCAAGGCTACCGAATAATTTGGAACTAGCTGAACGTAGACTAGAGTGTTTAAGGAAGAGGTTTATGAAGGATAATAGTCTTCTGGAGAAATATCAACTTGTAATGAGTAAACATTTGAGCAAAGGCTACATCATTGAAGCTAGTAAGGAGGAATTCGACCGTGATGCTGTTTGTTGGTATATTCCTCATCATCCTGTTATCAACCCTAAAAAGCCTGGAAATTTAAGAATTTTTTTTGATTGTGCCGCTGTCTATCAAGGTTGTTCTCTTAACGATCAGCTTTTGAGAGGACCTAATACTGTAAACAGTTTAATTGGTATACTTCTGCGATTCAGATTATGCAACGTAGCATTAGCCGCTGACATCGAGGAGATGTTCCTTCAAGTAAAGATTCCGAAACGAGACAGGGGAGCGTTTCGACTATTATGGTGGGAAGACGGTGATATAGGACGAAAGGCTAAAGAATATTGTTTGACAGTTCATCCGTTTGGAGCCGTGTCCTCTCCCTTTTGCGCTAATTTCGCTCTTCGGAAAACGGTAGATATATTCGGAAAGGAGTTGAATAAAGATGTCCAGGAAGTTGTAGATAAGAGTTTCTATGTCGACGACTATTTAACATCAATTGATAATGTGCAGGATGCAATCGAACTTGCAAAAACCCTTGGTTTATTTCTCAGAAAAGGTGGGTTCAGACTTACCAAGTGGACAAGTAACTGTTTACAGGTTCTCGAATCGATTCATCCAGAAGAGAGAGCAGAAGCCCGAAAAGAGATTGACTTTGAGAGACTTTATACGGAACGCACATTGGGATTATTTTGGAATATTATGGTTGATGCGTTTGAATTTAAAGTTCGCATACCGAAATGCCCTCTCACTAGGCGAGGTATATTGTCGAGTGTAGCTTCATTATACGACCCCTTGGGATTGTTAGCACCATTCACACTTCCTATGAAGCAGTTACTTCAACGTTTGAGTAAATTGGGACTAGGATGGGACGAAGAGATTCCAAGTGAGGAAGGCAAACGCTGGTTAGAGATTTTAAGTGGATTTCAGAGGGTTGAGAACGTTAGTTTTCCACGCTGTGTATTAATCCCACAATCAGATCGCTCGCTCCTGGAACTTCATATTATCTGTGACGCCTCGGAAACTGGATATGAGGCAGTGGCATACATCCGTTCTTACATCGATGCTACTATTATTAAGAAGCTTAAACTTCGTTCTTTTTCGGATGCTACGACTAGCCATGGAAATAGTAGCCATCAGAACCTTAGTAGTGACAGTGATAATAAGGAGATAGAAAGTGTCAGCAGTCCACTTATAGGGACTAGTTTATCAACTTCATCGAATGAGCCTCCTAGTGTTTCGACGCCATCGGACCTCGTCACGAAGGTTAAGTTGATTGAAGATGCACAAGGTTGTGCAACTGTAACTGTTCATATTCCGGTTGACTGTCAGTCGAGTGATGATGAGAAGAAAGTGTTCGATGGTAACGGCCAGTCTACAGCGTTGTGTGATGACGATGCTATTGATGAGCATAAGTCTTGTGTCGCTGAAACGGATGCAAATGCACACCGAATCGACGCGACTTGTCTGACAGAACGGAATCATTTAGACGTTGATAATAAACTGGATGTCACTGATGTGACAAATGAGTTACCGACGATGACGAACACTGATCAAAACTCCTATGTATCGGGAGATGGAAAGATAAATATTGATCCCACGTCATGCTACTTAAGGTCTTCTGGAGACGATGAAATGTCAAAATTGGAAATCCCACCCTTGCATATCATTTATGGGTCAAAAACTTCTGTTGATAAGTTAGCATCACGGACTTCATTGTATCTGCTGATCGGAGCAAGTGGTGGTGGATTGGCGACTCGTCCCCATGATAGAGAATGTAGTCTTTGGATAGGATATGACCAGTTTTACGACGTGTTGTACATGTTCGTGTGGGTTAATTGGATAAGGTTTATACTACCGTTAGGTCATGCTACGATAGATAGGGGAATCAAGGGCCTGATGGGAATGTACAGGTTCATAGTTTGATAGGTCATATCCATGTTGGAGGGCGGGTAGGCGTACTGCTGTAAGTCCTACTCGTTCTTCCGGTGTGGATTAGGGGATGAGAATGAACCGTAAATTGAAGTGTTAGAAAGGGCTTGTTTTGCTTAGGGGGATATTGTGGGCCGGCGTAGAATTTATATTGAATGTTTGTTGTTGATTGCTTGTGATGCACATACTTGGATTGTTGTTATATATTTTTGTCGGTGAAAAGAATCAAGGTTCTTTTGGTCGGGAGTGTTACGGGAGAAACGAAGACATTTTGCTGATCAAAACCTTCATGTATAAATATCATTAATTTCACTGTTTTTGGGTACATTTGTTTTACTTAACTTGTGAACTTGTTTGAATTATTATTTGCGGACATTTTGGACTCCCGTTTCTCTTTGTTGTTCGTTTGCAGTTTTTTGCTCCAAGAGCTAATAAATTAGAAGAACGACATTGGTCGTCTATTTGTAATACAGTATTTTGGTCGAATTTGTGATTTGGAATAAACTTTGGTATCTACTTTGGAGTTTCGTTCTTGGTTTAAACATTTGGGGACTGTGAATTACAAATAGCTCGACAACCGTGCTTCGTAAGATCAACGAGCAAAAAACTGGACGTAACGTATATATATATATATATATATATATATATATATATATATATATACAAATTTACTTGTCCATACGAAGCTAAGTCAAAGGATTTCAGCAAGAATAAACCTTTTTTCATCAAAGCTATAATTTCGGGGTTTGCACTAACTCCCTTCATTAGTATCGAGATGAATATATATTATTTAAGTACAAATGAACATAAACACGTGGTAGTATTTATATGAAAGTAAAAATTATCATAGATATGTTTCATTACTTGCCCAGTTTCCGTATTCATGAATAAACCCTCTGATTTCAGGTTGAATAACTCCATATTTAAAATATATTGAAACATATGATTCAGTGAAGCGTGTCTTTGCTTAGCGCCTTCGCTCACTGTTTCTTCACCACTCTGAAATCCTTAAATCCTTAACAGGAGTAAGGACTGAGAATTTATCAAATAGAACTTTAACATTATAAAAATTTCGTCTCAGCTTGACGGATTCTAGTTGCTTCTATGCTTAGTTTCTGTCTTTCGACTTCTGTATAGTCCTGGTTTTTAATGAGCCTGGAGAAGAGAACTTCAATAGATTAATCACACCTAGTATATACATATTCAGTGAATACTGAAGTTTCCTACTATTAGGATACGAAATCATTACAGACGCACAATCCCTCTAGCATATGATTGTCATAAGTGATGTCAACGATATGCTATACGCGGATCACTACGGCAGCAAACAGCAATGTGTTTTTCCTTGATTCCCGCAAAATTCGGTTTAACCATACACATTGGGAATCTAGTTCTTAACCGGAGTCTGTAGGCATGAAATGGGTGGAAAGCGGCACCTGAGATTCGGGAAAAAGTGAAGAAAATCTCCAATTTCCGGGGTCTATAAACACAGTCTTCTTTCGTCGACCGTCCTATTTTTGGAGAAATATATTCTAACGATTCAAGGACCGCTTCAGGAACTATCACTTGTCCCAAGTTTCGTGAGATCACATCATACTTTACCTGTTGAGACTATGCTGAGGATACGGTATATCGAACAGCATTCTTATATTCTCTTTGCATTTCATAGTTTGATTGGCCGGCTGGACGTCTTCCGTTTCAGCAAGAGGACTCTTGGATGATACTGGTGTTTCGTGTCTTGATCTTCAGTAGACAGCATGACCATTAGTGATTCCATTTCAGGATATTTGCGATCCCTATCTAAATTTACTCAAAGTATCCTGTCAGTTGTGTCTTGCAAACAGAGAGAAAAGTCAGAACGGTATTTAAGTTTTATGACTATTAAGAAATAGTCTTGACCTTGATTGGTTTTTCAAATTCGTAAATAGATTGAGTTTTGTATCCTTTTCAGGTAACAGTAGGGTTGCACTTTTGATTGCCATGACTTTCGTCGACTGTCTTAACAAATATAGGGTTAGATAGAATGGCAGGGCTGTCAACTAATCTTCTTCTTAGATTTAAGCTGTTTACCATTTTTGAAGGTAATCTTCTGTTCGTTTATTCTCAGAACCGATTCACCTTCTGTCAAAAAATCACAGACCACGGATGTATTTGGAAAAGGTATGCTGGTGAGAATCTGTCTAGTGAGGAATTTTAACAACTTTGATTTTATGATGGTGCTAATTTTCGGAATATGTTTGCTTGTGTTCATTCTTATCCGATCAATAGTGCTGATATCAAGGTCCATCTTCTTCACCGTTTTGCGTATATATGTTAATATGTCCACTGCTGGGTTGATAAATTATTTATATCAAATATAGTACTTTTATTGTGTGGAGTTTGAAAAAGTAAAGATGGTACTTAACGTTTGAAAGGCGCCTGTTTAGTTGAGCCATGTAACTTTGAAGTCTTAAAGATGCTTGCTTATAATATGGAACATTGCTGGCCGCCTTCTCTAATGTTTTCAATGTCCAAAGCATTTGAAGTTTTTCAGGACATATTCACACCTAGACCTTGAGGTTCACAACGTAATCACACCCTCTCTCCAGTGAAGAGACGAGCAACAAAATCGGTGATCGGGTTGAAGAATAAAACTTACGAACGTAGACTCCAGCATTTGTTAATATTCCCTCTGAGTTACAGGAGTATCAGAGGTGATCTGATTATGGCGTACAACACTTTAAGCAAGCCAAATCATCACAACGTGAGCACCTTACCGATGAATCACTATCACTTCTCACGAGGCAATTCTCGAAAAATTGCGCACCAAAGAACGAACACTAAGGTTCGTTCAAACTTTTTCTCATTAAAAGCTGTCGCAACTTGTAATGCTTTCCCAGATGAAGTGACCATAACCGCTTTAGTGGACATCTCTTAGAGGAGACTTAATAAAAACGTACTCACATACGGAATATCATCTCCCTCGTGGACAAGCTGTGCCTGGATCAAGTCTTGGGACCTGCTAGTTGTTATCATTGCCATCTACTCATCTTGATAACCTAATTCGTCCCGCTTGTTTTCCCTGTCTCCTCTCCCTTGCTTACACTTTTATCCTCTCTCACAATCTTCACTACCGATTAATAAACAAAATTATCCATCATTTACTTGGTTTATCCTTGTTTTTCTCGACATTGCAACTAACTGATTTCCAGCCTGGGAATGTGATAGCTGCTGGTATCCAGAAACCCTACTGTCCTGAAACAAACGTATCCATTCAAATTACGAGACATACAAACACACAAATAACTGCCGACTGACTAGAATTAGACAGTCGAGTGGCTAGACCTCCCTCTATTGAACACTTTAAACGCCTGGAATCGTACTGAAACTAGAGTCAATTTATATGGAATCAGGTCAGTATCCTGACAACTGTAGTTATCATTATCTGCAAAAATAAGCGTATAGATACGAATAAATTGCTTATTGTCAATCACTCATATGAATTTCCCAAGATTGACTTTGTTGTGAAAAGGTAATGTATCATTTATAACCTTGTACTTAACCCAAGCGCACTACTCAAAATAATACTGATAATACAAGTTTTGTCTGTTATCATCAGCTTGGTAAGACCTAAGGAGATTAATTCACACGAAGAGTGTTTTCCATTTTTTAGTCTTTTGTTTTTTACCTCTAAACTAGGGTAGGTATGTATAAAGACTGTATGTTATGGAAAAGGTTACCCTGATTTCTAGAACTAAATGTTAGTAGCACGACTTATGTATGCTAATCCAATAATAGTAGTGTATAATATTCAAAAAGGCTTTGCAAAATTCGCTTTAAATTACAGTTTTCTGCTTCTTCATTCCAACGTGCTGAAATATCTAAATCGTGGAAATGCTATCACCTAACATTTAAAATCCATAAGAACTCCAGTACGAAAACCTCTTTTTTAGTCGGGCAAGTGATTCTCGCCTCTTGTAACAGGTGTTAGAAGTGTAAGAGGAAATTCAATCGATATACACCTCTAATAATCATCAAAAAACCCGTAGACCGCTATAGTGATCTGTGAGTCCACAGTTTCTTATTTAAGCTCTGATATTAAACTCAAATAGCTACGTATATTCATTTGGAAGCTAAGCTTGGTAGTGTCGTAAATATTGGTGCAGTGTATTGTGATTATGATATTTAATTGTGCATACTTACTAACAACAGTAAACCAGGGTTCTTAATTTTTGAACTGACGTGGCCGACTTATCTTCTATTAGAGGTGTATGTATTTGAATCAGTTGTCTTCAGATCACAAATGTAAACCTAAAGAACACAGTATAATGAGTTGATGTATTCTCGTCAATCTTGTGACGCTGTTCATAAAGTCAGTAAGAGGAGGTTTGCTTTACGCATGATTATAGTTTGGGAGAAAATACACCCTGTGAGCTTGTTTTTAAAGCTTTTTGAAGAAGTCCAAAGAACACTCAATGACGAGTTGTTGAGACAAGTTGTTCGAGAAAGCCTACTTTTTTGAAATTTAGGTAGACCTAATTTCCACCTTCTACTTCAAGTATCCAGTTCAGTATAGTCGTTGTATATAGAAAATGCTAAATCTAATCCACATATATTATGTTCTTTCATAATCCCTTGCTATCTCGAGTAAGAAGTCTTTGTTAGTGGCCTCTGTTGAATCTACAATACATTTAAGATAATCAATTATATATCGATTACAATAACTATAGTTTAAGAACTAAGTGATTCTCAATCAGTCAGTCAGTCAGTTACAACGCAGAGCTTCGTACATGAGTACATCAGTTCAGGTTGCCATACTCCATCAGCATAGAGACGCAACTGTCAGTTCAAATCACTTAGCGGTAGAGATAGTAGAAGTATTAGCAGTAATATAGAAGATTAAGGTTCGAAGATATGATTCCAGAAGTATGATTCAGTGAGACAACTTTAGAAATAGAAAGATAGAGATTCTTAGTAGACACATCATCAAAACCGCACTAAAAGTTCATGAACAGAATTCACAATGAATAAGTTAAGGTTTCAAACGTTTTTCTTCAATAAAGATCGATCTTTCTTCCAAGTTGTATTTGAGAATATCACATCCCCAACATGTGTTGTTACAATAGACTCGGATTTTGTTGTGAAAAGCACTGGTAATATTACGACATATTTTACTAATTTTCAGTTCTGAGTAGATTTAGTGTCAAATATCCTTTCAATCCATTGTTACATTTTTGGTTGTTTGTTTCCATCAACGCTTTATAACTTTCCAGTATAAAAATACACTTATTACTTATAAGCTTTATTTTACATTATATTCACTTCATTCAACTATTTTCCTGTTTGTTGAATAGTCTGTTTTTTGTTGCTTTCAGTTTTTTGATGAAAAAGAAAATTTTACCATACTCTAGTTATAGATAAGTGGTGTGTGATTGGTTTCTTGACCTAAAGATTATGACTTCTTTCGGAAAATATGTTAGTAATTTTGTCAAGACTGCGGTTTCGTCTATTTCACCTAATAAAGTAATACCTTATACTTTAAGTCAGTATGAATCTGAATACGAAGAGTAAGTCCATTTTAAATATTCATATATTTGCAGTTGTGAACAATTACTACATCAAAAGTCAATTTATTACTTCTACAAAGTGGCTAATCATTTTGATATGATTTATTTACCTGGATCAGTTGGCATTCCAATCAACGGAGAGACTGTTTATGCCTACAGGTGCCTATCTACTATCAACTATCGAAAATTTTGTTCTTTTTCAATTTCTCTAGTTTATTTAGATTTCAAGGTGAACAAGAAGCGGGCGTTGTTGTATTTCTACGATACATAGAAGTTTTGGATCCTTTTCATCTAGCCTGCATAAATATGAAACTATCTATTGATCGTACACATTTGGAAAAAATAACTGCCTATTGTCGAAACCAGTGTGGTTGGGCAGCTGCTCATGTAGCTGCAGCAATGTCGTGGCATGAGGTTTTTTTAAGTGAATCAGTAAACAAGTAGGCTTATGGAATCTTGTTAGCCGAATAATTTTAAATTTCAGCCTTCTAAATATGTATGATCCTCTTTCTGGTCTAACTCCATTAAGGGTTGCAATCAAAGAGAATGATGAGGAAACAGTTAGGTTTTTAGTAACCTTAGATAATATCAAAGCAACTGAAAAAGATGAAGATGGTAATACTGTTCTCCATTTGGTTTCGGGAGATACTTCGGTGAAGATTTTATCTGTGAGTCAGATGTCAGTATCATTTCTTTGAAACAAATATCTGGTTATAGTTAACAATGTCTGATATATTTGGTTTTATGACATATATTTCAAGCAAGCCCAAACCATTTAAAATGTTGTGAACAGAAGATATAATTAACTATCACAAACAGCCGTAATATGTTACTAAGTGATGTCTATAGACCTTATCCTCACCAAATCGCCGGCATCCCTAGTTTGGAAGGTTTGGTCTAAACAGTGCCTTCTTATTCACACTTTATCTTCCTCAAAGTTTTGAGCCTCATTACTACGTATCATTTACTGTCCCTCTAATTCATCGTTTTTCGAACTATGGTCTCTAATATCTAATCTTTATTAATATTACCATTACTCTGCTACTTTACTGTCGATCTTGTCAATTTTGTCTCACCTTACTATCATGGATCGACAGCTGGGACCGGCCTCTGTGCGCCATACTGAATGATCATTTCACTTATCTGGATTCCCACTTACCTGATGATGCAGTATGCAGTAGGGAACTTTCAGCACAAAGTACTCCAACAAAGTTTTGTTAATCCACATTTGATTTTAAAAATCAAACTATTTCTAAAAATACTCTTAATAAGCCTTCGCGTTCTTCGTCATTGATGTTTAAGGCTGGATTTTGACCAATATCTCATACCATATGTACACTCTGAGCGACTACCTTTTTATTAACTGTAGTTATGAGCTTTTTATACACTTTTGGTTCCAATGAAGACCTAAAAAATGAATCTTATTACTGTCCGACAAATTATTTTATGTACTGTCTGTCTTCAACAAAAGGAGAAATGTCATCTAGTTTAACTAGTCTGTAGTAGCCTTTGAGTTCGCTAACTCTCAGCTACCAAGTGAGTAGTGTATCGAATCCAAATCGTCATAGTGGGTCTAGAACGTAACAACTTAGTCGTGACATATCAGCTATTTACTTGTCGGCTAGTTTGGAAAGATTCCAGATTGAAGTATTAAAAGCCAACCATCCTCATGTCCAGCTAATCCGCATTTATTAACCAAGTGATGATTACTGCTTTAATATGGATTTCTAACATCATTCTTGATTATTGATTTATCTAATCGCTTTTCAGCCAGCTGGAGCGTGAACAAAGTTTTTAGTTGAGCTGCAGATTTAATTTTCTGAAGTAATTTTTAATTACAGTTTTCTCGAAGTCCAAAACTCTTGAAAATTCTCTTGACATTTTAGAGCTTATACTTTGTATGGTCTCTACAAATCATGACTGTTGACGTGGTCTCATGTCCTTGAGAATTCGTTATGCCGGCTTATGGCTGGTTAATTCTTATATATTGTTTGTATTTCAGGTGTTATCAAAAAATCTGTTAGTGTTGAAGTCAGTGATGATCCTAAATTTGAATTCTTCATAAATAGTAAAATACCTCTTCAAGAGAAGTGGATTATGCATTATCTTTTTGATATTATAATACTGTTTCCTCCTGTCACTTTACGTTACCGCCATTCGGTTTTGTACAGAACGTTTCTTGTTATTCTATTGCTTTCTATTTTTTGACGTTATAGTAAATAATAGTAATTAATGCTATATGATTGGCACTTATTGCTGTTAGTTCCTTAGTCTACTATTTGCGCCAAATCTTTTAATTTAGACTAATTATTTGTTTGCGTACCATTGCTGTTTTAAAAGAGCTAGGTTATTAAATGATTGTTTATGAGATATCCTAGGTGTAGGGTTAGATAAACTTATGTAATAATTTAGTGTGTTAATGCTGTTATTTTTTCTGAAAATATATCATTTTTGATGAGACTAATCATCTACTCATTAACCGTGACGATTTTACCCCGGCATTTTTCAGTTTTCGCAGCACTTGAGTGTTACTGTTAATCCTAGTTCTGAAAACAATAATTTCACATAGTTCTATGTGAACTAAAGAGTGGTTGTACTTGTGACTCAAGATCCGATCCATATACGTTCGTAGCGTTCTTAAATTTTTTGCAAGTAGGGTCGTGCAAGAACAAGATTTCAGCGTTTATATCTTACGTTTCACTATTTTAATAACAACTGTCAACATCGAATTAACAGTTTCAATACCATTGTCATTTGTATAAACTTTGTTTTTGAATAGTACCTAGGCTGTAAGACTTATTTCACTCTGTTTTTAAGCTTGATCTCAGGATCCTTTTACTGAAAAGGCATTCTATTATTTTCATTTATTACATTTCGTTCTATGAATGTGTAGTTGAATCCAAGTGACTGATTTCTCTGTAGTTCTTTGTTTTCTCAGGTCTTCGGCTTTGTATAGCATTTGTGTTATTGAACTAAGTATTCACTTTGATTAAAAAAAATGTTTAGGTTTCCAGTATAGTTGAATCAGTTTTAGTCATTGAAATTTTCACTTTTGTTTGAATGCTTGTATCTTGTGTATGCTTAGTTGTTAGTTGAATTTTTATGTATTTGGGCAATGTAGATTCACATACTGCCATCCATAATATGTAGTTTAACTAACCTCATCAATTAATACAATTCCTTTTGAGTTTCTTATCTAATTGTTTGATTAAATATTTATTTGGCAGCGGATACGCGTTTTCATTGTTCAGTCGTTACTGCTCATTAATAGTATGTTCTGTTTTGTGATCATGGTAATGGTTCTCCTTCTTTACTGTTGTTGGCATATTACTATTAACTTGATGTAATATTAATACAGTCTACTTCTGTAAACAATTCTAATTTTGCTTGACTATTTAGTTTTTTCCTTACGAAATTTGTGTAAATAAAAGGTAAATAAAAGGTTGTTATTTGGATACTGGTTTCTTGCCAACCTAAAAATATTTTTATCATGACCATGATTTCTCACTTCAACTCGACAGTCAACACAAATGATCAAAATAACCTGTGATAATGAATCATCAAATTGTTTTCTAATCAAGTACTCTTTTTACTAAGGTTTTGATTTGAGTTGTGAAAACTAATCAGCTTATGATATTCAAAACTCCGAAATCGCCTTCACGTGTGATTTTCATCAAAACTGTTTCGTTCTTACATTCTCGATTTGCTTTATCGCATGTCTTTTGGTTATTCTCAGAGTAATTAATCACTTCATCTTACTAATGTTCATATACAGTTCTCTGCATTTAAGCGGCGATATGAGTACATTATAGATAGTTCGTATTCATCTCTCTATAGAACCATAAAGTGTGATAATGAAATATGGGTAACCTTTTTTATTCTTCCTAATAAATTACAATAATTTCCATAACCAAAATGTAGTTATTAAACTAAGACTCACGTTCCTGTTTATTTATACGTCCTAAGCTCTGTGTATAAAGTTGGCGTATGTATACGGTGGTGACTTGTATGTCTGTTAGACATTACTACTGAAAGATGAATATTTACTGCAACAAGTTGTAGTCATGTGTACATGTACAGTAATTAGTCTATAAAAAAAGAATTCCAAATGTATTCAACTGTTTCTGTTCTTTTGATTCTGTTTTTCCGTTTCGTTGAATCCTGTGAAACAAAAAATAAAATGATGTGAAAACCTGTAGAAAAATAGTTGACTTATTTTGTACAGCAAACAAACAGATTGTGAACTATCCTTAGGAATGAGCTCATAAACAATACGAGTAAACCTTATTGCTAATTTATCTTTGAATGTGAAAATAACATGGATTTATCAAGGTGTAACAAGCGAAATCTTACTACAAGGATGTGGAACAACAAAAATAGAACCAATGTCTTGAATACACATTACTCATTTCTCTCCTTCTCTCTCTATTTTTATTTTTCTTTGTTTGTTGGTTGATATTCAGCTACTTCTTGAAAATCTTCAAAATTTAAATGTGAATGCTTTGAATAAAAAAGGCGAATCTCCTCTACATATTGCTTGTCGTAATAATTCTATGGAATGTATTGAAATACTGCTTAAAGCTGGTTGTAATCCTATGATTGGTGAATTCGAATCATTTCCTATTCATATTGCTGTCAATAATGATTCACTCGAGTAAGTATAATGTGAAATTTCTTTTTGTATTTGTCCATAAAAAATCTACTTGTATTCTCAGGTATGTGATTGCCTTTTCACTGGTAATGTTTACATGTTTAAGAGTAACTGTTAATGCTGTTCATAGACTTTAAACTTAGTAGTTCAAGTATTCAAGCCTGAACTATTGAATCATATTTTTAAAGAACAGTTCAGGAACTGATTCAGGTTGCTTGGTATTATTATAAATCACTGTGTACTTTATATATGACTGATATATCAACGTACAATCTTGTATTTATTTACGGATTTGAATTAGTTGTTTTCATGTTTTGACATATAGAAAAAGGCAAGTTGATAATCGTGAGGGACGTTGGTTGATGGTAGTTACAGATATTTCTTAACATTCAAACAAAGTGTGTTTATTTGCTAGATTTTGATATACTTGTCCGAGCCTCATTTTCCACGGTTCATTCGGTCAGTCAGCTACAACGTAGAACTTCTTACGTACGTACATCAGTCCAAGTTGCCACACCACATTAACACACAGCGATCAAATTGTCAATTCAAATCTCATAGTAGTAAAAGTAGTAAAAAGATTAGGGGTCGAAGACAATACTGAAGCAGTATAACCCAGAAAAATCAATTTAAAAAAAGAGAGAGGCAAGAAGGTCATAAAGAATTCAAAAGATTAGATTTCGAGAGAAGACTAACAATGGATGCAACCGTGCAATTGCAAACAGTTTTGAGCCATGTCATTTAAGGTCTTTAACCATCGAATACTGTCATTTCGCGGACCCCAACCAAGTAGTCTACATCTACCAACATGACTCAGTCCATTTGTCAGTGGACTTCTTTTGGTTTGACGCCCCTAGCTTTCCTCCAACCAACCCCTACAACCCAAAGCATAGCTCGTTGAGGCAGTCGGTGGTAGGGCATACGTAACACGTCCCAACCACCTCATCTGATAAGGTTTCACTACTTCACCTGCCATCCTTGCCCATTACCCTTTTACCAACAAGTACATTACTTACTCGGTGGTCCCAGGATATACGAACAATGCTTCGGGGACACCTGTGATCGAAAACCGGCAACTTACGAATATCTTCTACTTTTACTGGCCATGTTTCACAGCCATAAGGGAGGACGGAGCAAACTACTGAATAGCAGACTCTTCCTTTAGTTAACCGACAGATATCTCGCGTAGTCAGTCAGTCAGTCAGATGCAACGTAGAACTTCGTACGTAAGTACATCAGTTCATGTCGCCATACCACATCTGCACAGAGATGTAATTGTCAATTCAAATCCAATAGTAGAAGAGGTAGTAAAGGTATTAGAAGTAATCGGAGAGGTTAGGATTAGAAGATTTTATTCAAGAAGTATGATTCAGTGAGAAAAGTTTAGAAAGTCAAAACTAGAGTTGTTGAAGAACCCAGAAGATAAGAATCTGAGAGAACACAAAGAATAAATGCACTGGCGCCATTGCGAACGATTTTGAGTCCTGTCATTCAAGGTCTCTAACCATCGATTATTATCATCTCGCGGAGCCCAACCAGGTAGTCGACAATTACCGACATGGCTAAGTCCACTCGTCAATGACTTCATAGATTTCTGCCATGTTTTGGTTTGGCCACCCCTAACTTTCTTCCAACCTATTCCTACACTACAAAACAAAGCTCGTCGAGGCAGTCGGTGGTTAGGCATACGCAACACATGTCCTAACCACCTCAACTGATGAAGTTTCAATACTTCATCTATTGATCTGCCATTTTTACCTAGCACCCGATTCCTAATAACAGCGTTGCTCACTTGGTTGTCCCAGGATATACGAGCAATACTTCGAAGACACCTATGATCGAAAACCAGTAACCTACGAATATCTTCTACTCTCACTGGCCATGTTTCTCAGCCATAAAGTACGACGGAACGAACCACTGCACAGTACACTCGTCCTTTAGAAAGCAAACGGATATCACGCCGTCGACATAAGTGACGCAGGTTAGCAAAAGCCAATCGAGCCTTCTGTATCCGAGCTGAGATTTCGTCAGTCACCAGGCTATCAGCGCTGATGAGACTCCCAAGATAAGTGAAGCGGTCTACACATTCGACTACTTCACTCCCGATCACTAGTTCAGGTGCCGATGCAACCCAATCTTGAAGCAACATTTTGCATTTTGACGGGGAGAACCGCATCCTGAACATGCTTGCATTGTTGCTTATTGTAGTCAAAATACTCTGCATTTTGTCAGCGTCTTCACCAAATAGAACTATGACATCGGCATATTCTAAATCGATAGACGAGCCTCCTGGTAAAAGGTCTACTCCTAGATTGGTCTCTTGTGCTGTTACGGGTATGAGGGCGGTTGTCACTTCCCGGCTGCCCACTCTGTGGAAGGTTGTTTCTTGAGGGACCTGGACAGGAAGATAGATTGGTGTTGGTCTTGGAGACCTGGGAGCGTGACCGCAGAGTCCAAGGGACAACTGCTTGAGGACGGTCACGCACGGCCTTTTTATGAAAGGTTTTTTGAGTATTAGCTCCGTTCTTGTAGGCCCTTAGTGGGCACCCTTACCGACGGAGACAGAAATCCGTGATGTAGGGTGAGGTGTGACATTTTTAGGGTCGACCTTTTCTAAACCTTCCTTCCTTGTGAGAAGGCAGCATCGCTGCAGATTCTGCTTGTTGTCCAAGGGAAACACCTTACTGCTGGCACACCCCTCTGCAATCAGCAGTACGATTTCGCCGTCAGACCTTGGGTAGCTGCTTTTAGTCTCATCGTTCTCCAATCGACCTGCCTGGCATGGTAGGACCTGCAGGAACATATGTTCCAGCCAGTATAGCTCGGTTGGGTCATCACGATAGGCAGGCACGACCACCACGTCGAGGTAGCAGCTACAGTCGGGGATATCTCGCTTACGTCATAAATGACGCAGTTTGGCAAAAGCCAGCCGAGCCTTCTGTATCTGTGCTAAGTTTCCGTGACATACCAGATCATCAGGACTGATAATACTCGCAAGACGATTGAAGCAGTCAACACGTTCAACCGCTTCACACCCTATCACTAGTTCAGGTGCCGATGCAACCCAATCTTGAAGCAACATTTTGCATTTTGACGGGGAGAACCGCATCCTGAACATGCTTGCATTGTTGCTTATTGTAGTCAAAATACTCTGCATTTTGTCAGCGTCTTCACCAAATAGAACTATGTCATCGGCATATTCTAAATCGATAGACGAGCCTCCTGGTAAAAGGTCTACTCCTGAAAATTCAGACGAGGATAAGGTTATTTCTAGGAGCATGTCTATGATAAAATTAAACAAGAAAGGAGAGAGTGGACATCCCTGACGGACACCACTTCAAGTAAAGAATTCTGTTGACAGTTCGCCATAAGCTCTCACTCGACCAGTGGTGTTCGAGTAGAGAGCTTGTATAAGGTTAATGTACTTCTTTGGTAGACCTTTCAATGACAGACACTGCCACAGAACCTCACGGACTACCGAGTCAAATGCCGCTTTTAGGTCCAGGAAAACAACTATTGTAGGACGCCTAAATGTGTGTCCATGTTCCAGTACATGTCGTAGTGTGAAAATGTGGTTTATAGAGCCACGTCTAGGTCGAAAACCATCCTAGTTTTCTCGAGTTTGCTCTTCACGAGCTTTCGTTAATCGCTGAAGTATTATTGAGGCCAATATTTTAGATACTATATTAGTTAGACTGATTCCCCTGTGATTGTCACAAGAAGACTTTTGTCCTTTCTTATAGATTGGGACAATCAGTCATTGAGACCAATCGGATGGGATTATATCCCAGATTCTACCCAGATTCTATCTCAGTCAACCTAGCTGCTAAAACTGCACAACCATCCTTAAATATCTCAGGGGTCAGTCTATCAGGACCTGCAGCTCACCCTCGCTTCAGATTTCCTAACGCTTTCTCGACGTTATTAAGACTAGGGGGACTTACGTCGACTTGCCATTCAGGATGACTGGAGATCGTGAGTAACCGAAGAATGGATTGAGGCCAGTTGAACTGATCTCTAAAGTGTTCTGCCCATCGATCTCGTCTTCTGGATTGAGAATAAATAATAGTCCCATCAT
Organism: Schistosoma turkestanicum; assembly: GCA_944470395.2. Taxonomy (NCBI): domain Eukaryota; kingdom Metazoa; phylum Platyhelminthes; class Trematoda; order Strigeidida; family Schistosomatidae; genus Schistosoma; species Schistosoma turkestanicum. The sequence goes on along the minus strand of OX103979.1, from coordinate 11,432,522 downwards.
TTTCTGTGATAGTCTCACTTACACTAGGATTCGTAATACCAGTTTCCTTGATAAGTCGGAAAAAATGTCCACTGTTGCCTATCGTCGCTGCCTTTTTCATCGCCTTTTCTTCCTCCATCCACCGCAGTTGACGGTCGTTGCGCAGGCTTTTTATCAGCCTGAGCCTAAGCTGACTTCGTTCTTCATCATGTTCAGAGCCAGGTGGGATGAGTTTTCGGGCACCCATCAGATCGGTGGATGCTACAGAGATCCATGGCTTCATTCTAGCCTTATGGTAAACCTTACTAGCAGATATCACTGCTGTTTCCACAGCCTTTTCGATATCACTCCAACCTGACACCGTATGGGAATCGCTTAAATGGTCGCCTAACTGTCTTTCTAGTTGTTCCTGAAATATATTCTTCACCTTATTATCATTAAGTTAAACCCTAAGAGGCTTTCTTACGGTGTCTTTCCTACGCCCAGTAAGCTTCAAACAAATACGCGCTTGCACTAGGGCATGATCTGAATCTAGACATGTGCCCCACAACGAGCGACAGTCTTCTATCGAACCCCTCCATCGGTGGCTGATGGCAATGTGATCTAGTTGCGTCCAACGTTGAGACGACTTTGGAGGTCGCCAGGTCAATAGATGCTTTTCCTTTTGCCTAAAGTTAGTGTTCGCTAAGAATAGTCGGTTGTCTGAGCATAGCTGCAACAGACGGTCACCATCGTCTCTTCTCTGAGCCGCGACACCATAACATCCACCTAGGTGTCTTTCATTTTCACTTAGTCTACCTACTTGAGCAATAAAGTCACCAGCCATTATTACTATATCAGAGCGCCTAGCTTTTTGGAGGAGGTCCGAAAGCTTTCTGTAAAACTTATCTTTAACCTCGTCTGAATCGCAGTCTGTGTGGGCATAGGCAGATACGATGAAGAGGCAACGGCGATTGTCCCTATATTTCCGAGTCCTTACTGTCCCGTTTAGTCAGACAGCGCACAAGCGACTACCTACTGGGATCCGGTCTAGAAAGGATAGTTCAGCTCTACCACTCAATGCTATGCCTACGCCAGCAAGAACCCTGGAAGCAGCATCGGGGCTACCGGATACACGAACAGTAAATCGAGCTGCTTTATTTTGACAAGGTGAAATCAGATTAATAATTTTAATAGGATCCTGTATGCGCGTTTCCGAGACGCAGCATACATCGATGGCACGAGATTCTAAAGTCCTAGCTAATGATGACTGTTGCTCTATTTGACACAATGTGCGTACATTAAATGCTCCAACATGTAGTTTGGAACGAGGTTTCAAGAGACCAGGAATGACGTTTCGTGAACTCGCATTGTTTGCATTAGCGGTGCAGTGAGATAAGGGAATGTGAGTAGAGTTAGTTGTGGAGAGAAGAGAGGTATGTGTGGGTGTAGGAAGGATTTGATTTTCACTAGACTGGTCTCTTGTGCTGTTGCGGGTATGAGGGCGGTTGTCACTTCCCGGCTGCCCACTCTGTGGAAGGTTGTTTCTTGAGGGACCTGGACAGGAAGATAGATTGGTGTTGGTCTTGGAGACCTGGGAGCGTGACCGCAGAGTCCAAGGGACAACTGCTTGAGGACGGTCACGCACGGCCTTTTTATGAAAGGTTTTTTGAGTATTAGCTCCGTTCTTGTAGGCCCTTAGTGGGCACCCTTACCGACGGAGACAGAAATCCGTGATGTAGGGTGAGGTGTGACATTTTTAGGGTCGACCTTTTCTAAACCTTCCTTCCTTGTGAGAAGGCAGCATCGCTGCAGATTCTGCTTGTTGTCCAAGGGAAACACCTTACTGCTGGCACACCCCTCTGCAATCAGCAGTACGATTTCGCCGTCAGACCTTGGGTAGCTGCTTTTAGTCTCATCGTTCTCCAATCGACCTGCCTGGCATGGTAGGACCTGCAGGAACATATGTTCCAGCCAGTATAGCTCGGTTGGGTCATCACGATAGGCAGGCACGACCACCACGTCGAGGTAGCAGCTACAGTCGGGGATATCTCGCTTACGTCATAAATGACGCAGTTTGGCAAAAGCCAGCCGAGCCTTCTGTATCTGTGCTAAGTTTCCGTGACATACCAGATCATCAGGACTGATAATACTCGCAAGACGATTGAAGCAGTCAACACGTTCAACCGCTTCACACCCTATCACTAGTTCAGGTGCCGATGCAACCCAATCTTGAAGCAACATTTTGCATTTTGACGGGGAGAACCGCATCCTGAACATGCTTGCATTGTTGCTTATTGTAGTCAAAATACTCTGCATTTTGTCAGCGTCTTCACCAAATAGAACTATGTCATCGGCATATTCTAAATCGATAGACGAGCCTCCTGGTAAAAGGTCTACTCCTGAAAATTCAGACGAGGATAAGGTTATTTCTAGGAGCATGTCTATGATAAAATTAAACAAGAAAGGAGAGAGTGGACATCCCTGACGGACACCACTTCAAGTAAAGAATTCCGTTGACAGTTCGCCATAAGCTCTCACTCGACCAGTGGTGTTCGAGTAGAGAGCTTGTATAAGGTTAATGTACTTCTTTGGTAGACCTTTCAATGACAGACACTGCCACAGAACCTCACGGACTACCGAGTCAAATGCCGCTTTTAGGTCCAGGAAAACAACTATTGTAGGACGCCTAAATGTGTGTCCATGTTCCAGTACATGTCGTAGTGTGAAAATGTGGTTTATAGAGCCACGTCTAGGTCGAAAACCATCCTGGTTTTAGCATTTCGATGGGGAAAACCGCATCCTGAACATGCTTGCATTGTTGCGTGGGGTAGTCAGAAGACTATTGTGTCAGCATCTTCACCAGTTGGGACTATGTCATCGGCATATTCTATTTCAACAAGCAAGTCTCCTTGTAAAAGGTTCATCACTGAAAAGTTAGACAAAGATAATGTTATCTCTGAAAGCATGCATGTTACAAAGTCTAACAAGAATGGAGAAGGTGGACATCACTGACGAACATCACTCAAGGTAAAGAATTCTGATGACAGTTAGCTACAAGCTCATACTCGACCTATAGTGAAGAGAGAGAGCTTGTATAAGGTAATGTACTTCTTTTGTACTCCTTTCAATGACAGACACTTCCACAGAACCTCACTAAAATGTCCGCCTAACTGTCTTTCTAGTTGTTGCTGAAATATATTCTTAGCTATGCCATCATTAAGTAGCACCTTAAGAGGTTTCTTTTCGGTGTCTTCCCTACGTCCAGTACGCCGCAAACTAATACGCGCTCGCACGAGAGCATGATCTGAATCTAAACATGTGCATAAGAGTGAGAGACGGTCTTCTATCGAACCCCTCCATCGGTGGCTGAAATGAATGTGATCTAGTTGGATGCAGAGTTTGGACGGATTTTGAGGTTGCCATGTCAAAAAGATGTTTCTCCTTATGCTTAATGCTAGTATTTTCTAGAAATAGGCTATTATCTGAGCATTGCTGCACCATACGGTCGCCATTATCTGATCTTTGAGCCACGACAACGTAAGATCCACACAGGCATCCTCCCTTTTCAGTTAGTCTACCAACCTAAGCATTAAAATCACCAGTCATTATTACTAGATCAGAGCGCTTAAATTCTTGAAGGAGGTTGGAAAGCCTTCTGTAAAACTCATCTTTAACCTCGTTCGGGCTGCAGTCGGTCGGAGCATAGGCAGCGACAACGAACAGACCACGACCAGTCTCCCTATCTTTGCCAGTCCGTACTGTCCCGTTCAGTCTGACAGAGCACAAGCGACTATCTACTGAGATCCAGTGTAAAAAATCCAATTCTGCTCTAAGACTCAATGCTATACCCACACCAGCGAGGCTACGGGAAGCAGAAGTAGGGTTTCGAGATACACGGAGCGTAAATCTGGTCGGTTTTTAATTTGGAAAAGGTGAAGTTGACTTGATGATCCTACTCGGATTGTATGTGGCGTTTCGGAGAGACGACGCACAATAATGGCGCGAGATTTCGAAGTTGTATGTAAGAAAACTTGGTTTCCTATTTGGTATTCGGTTCGCACTTTAAAAGTACAGACAGACAGATACAACGCAGAACTTCGTACGTAAGTACATCAGTTCAGGTTGCCATACTGCTTTAGCACAGAGACGCAACTGTCAGTTCAAGTCACATAGTGGTAGCGATAGTAGAAGTATTACTGGTAATGGTAAGATTAGAGTTCGAAGATATGTCAGTGATTTCATGGATTTCTGCCATGTTTTGGTTTGGCCGACCCTAGGTTTCTTCCAAACAACTCCTACACCACAAAACATAGCTCTCACTTTAAAAGTTCCAATATATAGCTTAGGACGTGGTTTCAGGAGACCAGGAATAACGTTTCGTGTACTCGAATCGTTTGCATTACTGGCCCAAGGTGATAAAGGAACGAAAAGAGAATTGGTCTTGGAGATAAGATAGTTATTAGGAGGTGTACGAAGGATTTGATTATGACTGATTTGGTCTTGTATGCTTTTCGGCGTATGAGGGCGTTTGTTTCTTCCCGGCTGCCTACACCGTTGAAAGGTACTTTTTAAGGAATGTAAAAAGGAAATCGTGTTAGCGTTGGTCTGGTTCACCTGGGAGCGTGATCGCACAGCCCAAGAGGCAATTGCTTAAGGCCATTCATTTAGGGCCTTTTGATGATAAGTTTTTAAAGTGTTAGCTCCGCTCCCGTTTTAAAGGCCTTACCGCCGGAGATGAAAATCCGTGAGCTGAGGTGAGGTGTGACATTGTCAGGCAGCATCGCTACAGATGCTAGTCGTCCGAGGAAGACAACTTACTGCTGTTACACTTCTCTACAGTCATTAGTACGACCTATCCCTCAGACTTTGAGTTTTGGTTTTAAGTCTCATCGTTCTCCACTCGACCTGCCTGGCATGGAAGAACCTATAGAAATATATGTTCCAGCCAATATAGCTCGGTTGATTCATCACGATAGGTAGGCCCGACCACCACGTCAAGCTGGCATCTACGGTCTAGATTTTTCGGCTGTTAGGTTGCCATTGATGACAATGTGTATCCACGTTATTGCAGCTCCTTGTTGAGTTCAAACACATTTTCTCTGTATTTATTGCTTTACGCGTTTTTTAATCGCATATTCATTTTACATTGTTACCTACTTGGACTTAAGGTTTACTGTGAAAGCCAAAAACTTTGAAAGAATTTGTTAGGTTTCATTATATGTATTGGATTTTGCTGACGGACGTCATGAGTTTGTTTGCACTTGTATTTACACCAGTGGATATTTCATTGTTTTCTTAAAACATTCAGGTTACTTTTATTATAACTGCTAAATTAACATACTCATAAAATTAATGGAATTCTTGTTAAAGCTTTAATAATGTATAACTAACTGAGTCGATTCCCGTCAGTTGCAAATATAAATATACTGTATATATAACTCATCAATTGTGATGAAAGTAGAGCTTGACACAAAAGTGCCATGACTGAAGAAAAAATTAGCAGAATAAACAGCAAAGGAATGAAAATAATGTAGTAGCAATACTAATGAGAGAAACTAAGCGTTGAGAGTATAGTTCAGAAAACAGTCTGAAAAGTATGAGAGATTACTGGATTTTAAGGTCTAGAGGAAGATAGAAAGTATCCAGATTTCCACCTATAGTCAATTCTGAGCCATCTCTACCACCGTTTTCAATCACTTGTCGCGTTTACCAAATAAGTTCCCTATGTCTAAAGCATGATTCAAACCACATTACATATAATTAAACGATTGATTAACTGAACATATGTAAATGTATATATTTGAAAAAAATATTATTTATTGACAAAAAATGTAACCAACGAATTGTATGAATATAAAATATTCTGTCAGTTAAAAAATGAATAATAGAAATTGAATATGTAAGTTACATATTAATCAATTGTAACGATACTACTTCTACTTAATGTACCAATTATCAATATACTTGGTATTCTTATTCTCGATGTCATTACTGTCAATAATTTAAATATTTGTTACGTTTAGAAGTTCAGTCTGAAAAAGTTTCTAAAACTCGTTTGTTGACTTACTCTTTGGTCATCTTTTTCGAAATTGTAAATAGGTTTGTTTTCAACGAATAAAAAGTCGATAAAATTAAATCTATCTATCTATCTATTTCTTGCCTCGTATACTATAATTTCAGTTTGGTCGATTGTTTTCGAATGTATGTATGTGTGTATGCAAAATCACATAGTCTGATCGCCCATTATTCTACATTCTCATAATATGATCTCAATCTATCGAAAACTTATAACAAAGACCATAAATAATAATCTCATAATGAGCTTTTTTTTATTACCTCGCCGCCCTATAGACAGTAAGTATTAAACAACACTTTTGTTTTGAGATACTATTAGTCATAAGAGTGGACAGTTGACTATGGATGTAAATTTTATAAAATCAATCGTAAGTTGGATGTATTTAAAAAGTAGTAACTAATAACAATTTAGATTTCATTGAATCTCTACCAACATTTGATTTATTTATTTCAATGGAATCAACTCAAAGTTTTTCCCTGTATTTTATATTGTTTTAAATGTCTGTTACCAACCTTTTTTCAGTGCTTTAAAAGGTTTCTTAAAGTTACAGACAAAGATGTTGGCGACAAATCACTCTAGAACCGTTAATATTTTACCATGTAATATTAAAATATGTATATCATTTTCTATCTGGTTATTGATAATACCATTCCAATCTGTTTTTACTACTGACTTCATTTAACCGTTCATTTTCATCTTTTTCACATAGTCGGTTATTCCTACTTTTACTTATCGATTTGAATTTTGTAGTAATAAACAAATAATACGGTCATATAAAAAAGGTTTCAGCGCATTTACGTTGTAATATTCGATGTATATATTTTTTTCAGTGAAGTGATAGGCTGTTTTTTTGATTTGTGGGCAATTCGTTATTTCGATTCTTATCATGATGAAAGTTTCTACCTTATCAGTAGTGGTGCTTCTGTAAATTATTTTTTTTTATCATTAGAATTTTGATAAACCTATAAATGTTTTATACTTTTGCTGAATTCTTTATTTTAATGATGGATTATAGATAGTGGTGGTGTTTCGTTCTCTGAGCTGGTTGTTTTGGTTGTGGAGCTTTCATTGTTCTACTGAACAACATCAGCGCAAACAAAATACCACCACAATCATCCACCTGAGCTACAAATTTTCTCCACCATCTCAAAATCTTATGAGCGTGATACGCTTCACATTGTTCGAAAGTGGGAGAATTTCGCCAAAAAGGCAGGCTTCCACTCGAGGATTATAGATAAGTTGCACTCAATGATTGTATTGTGTCCCTTGTTTTATTGATAATAATAATAGTAATAATAATAGTTGCCCATAATAAAATTAATCGAATAATTTATTCTTTTTTTCCTACATTATGAATAATACAGATGTGTTAATCTGCTTTACACTTACTGCCCTAATTGTATCAATCTACCAGATTTAATAAATCATAATACTCCAATTCATTTGGTGCATAATTCCAAAGTAAGTATTTGATTCTAATAATAATAATAATAATAATAATAATAATAATAATAATAATAATAATAATAATAATAAACATTGATAACAGTTTAATAAATAAATAAGTTGTATTATTTGATTTTAAATGAATCATTTGAGACATTTCAAAATCTAATTTAACATAACAAAATAACTAATCATAAATTATTGTATTCTATTTTGAATTCATACTTTTAATGCATCAAGTGATGATACTGTTTGACTGCTTTCAATGAAATTAGATAAAGTTTTCAGTCTGTTGATTAAAAGTCATATTTTAAATATTCTTCTGTAAATTAGTGTAAATTAAAAGAACTAAAATTGGCATCAAACACATTGATCCAAGTTATTGTACAATATCAGCTCAGAGAAATGAATTTTATATGAATGAAGAATAATAAGAGTCTAAATAATAGTAGCATTAATGATCGTAAAAATGATTCAATAGTAACGTGATTAAAATAAGGACTGTATTCGCGTAATAAAAAATATGAACTAACATTGGCAATCAAAAACCAGAGGACAGGTATACAAATAACTCATTTGTTTCATTGTAACAGAGTTTGAGTCAACTGAATAAAGAGCTTTTTTTAGTTATTAGTACGTAGAAGTCATATAGAAAAACATTTGTATGTATGTCAGTTCAATTTGATACACTTCAGATCAATGGTAATTAACCATAGTATTGGGTTCGTCACTCAATCGATAAACGCGAACGAGACTGTTACCATCGTCCAGGTAGGCTAGCTTGAATCCAAACGGTAAAACAGAAGTCTTGGTAAGCGTAGAAAGTATATTCTACAAACACCCAGCAATCACAGTACAATCAAGCATACAACTCTCGTTTATTTATACATCATAGAAACGTCCTTGGGGCAGTTAAGAAAATAGCACACTACAATACACAGCAGCGAATCACAGCCATGGATTTTCCTGGTAGGAATTGAAATCTCAAGGTCAACTGATCAGCCCATGTTGGCAAACGTGAAAACCGAAATAAGGCATTTACCAAGCCAGTTCTGGGGATCTAACATCCCCAACACATAGATAGAGCCACTTAGCCATAATACGAATGTGGCAACTTAAACCTATACAACTTCTCTGTGGTGTTTTCTGGTCACCTCTCTTTTCTCTCTATCGCATAAGTTGTATATACTTAATGAATTTTAACCTATAGTGTTTACTCATTGCTTTCAGGAGTATGGTTTTCTCGGATTTCTTGTTTGATGCACTGAATCATATTGCTCGAAAGTTTCATCAATCTTTTCTGAGTACTTATCCTGTTGATGAAAACTTATAACAAATTTGATGATTATTAGTCGATCGTTATCATAAATTAGTCTTAGTGCTCGCATCATATTTACACACCGATATGGATTGTATAGTGAAATATAGTTAAATATACGTATTAAAACTTAATTTTATTAATGTAAGAGTATGTTTTATGTCAACTAAATCTACCAACTGAACATAATATAATCAACCTGTTTACAGAGTATACTAAATTCCTGCTTAATAATTTAGCTTAGACATGATTCAGCTGACGATTCATTGCCTACTGATACTTGCCGTACTGGGGTTATGGTTTATTAAACCAAGACATGGACTAATAGTCCATGAAGTCGTTGACTGTCTGATTGAAATGAATGATCAGGTTCAAACTTCCTTGTTAAGATTTACATTGCAATCATAATCTAAGAGTGGAGATCATTAGATAACATAGTATAAAAAATCAGTCGTAGTGACATTGATTTAGTTCTTTTTTCTGTTAAGTTTTATTGTTGTTCAATCTATTCATCCTATAATTTCATTAATATCTATCTCATAATATTGTCTATCTTTAATTTTCTAACTATCATTGACAATAGTTTTATGTGTAATGATTTACTTTTATGTGTAGTTTTTCCGTCATTGCACTAATATGGATTGTGCCCGGTATCTATGCTATCTAGTAGTAACTGACTGACCAAAATTTAATATTACAAAAATCAATTGTATCGAATTCCATTTGTTCTTTTCGAAAAATATTTTTCGACATTAATTTGTTATATCCATTCTCAATAAGCGACAAAATATAGATTAAAGTTACGTTGTTAAAGATCATTATTTCTAATCTAGATTATCGACTTTTAAACTTTTAACGTGTGATTAGATTAGCGGCTTAGAATATCAATGCCTAAATATTCTGTTAGAAAATGTTTCTTCTACTAAATGATACGTTTTTAATTTTGTCCCTACACTTACAAGAAACACAACATTATTATGTTGTCACAATCCACTTCATCTATTACATAAATAAGGCCTTGTAACTTCCAAAGACGTTCATCTAGGTTTTGTAACTGGTGATACGAGGAATCTTAGGTGCTTTCAGTTATTTGTAAGCGTGAAATAAACTGATCACGTATTTAAACAGTAACAGGACAAACAGTAATACATATCATCTACCTATAAAACTACCATTTTATTAGGTTTATTATCTTTTTGTTAAACTTTACTCATTCGTTGTCACACTGATAATGATCTTACCATGTCATTTAATTCATTTATTTATTTGTTTGTATACAATAAAATTAGACTTACAAAACCATGCACTTATGTACGTTACTCAGGTGGATAATTGTGAGGGAGTTTCGTTCCCTGAACTGGATGTTTTGGTTGTGTTGGGGCTTTCATTATTCTTCTGAATAGCGAATAGCTGAGCAAAGTGGAAGATACATGGTACACCTAATGATCATTGATGCACACTACAGATACCAACACAACATTGATAAACAGAAAAAGGTTACTGGAGTAAACATTTTTTCAGATGATGTTGTTCAGAAGAACAATGACAGCTCCACAACCAAATCATCTAGTTCAGGGAACGAAACTTCATCACAATATTTCAACTTCGTCCAATAATATCGTAATTAGTACATGAGAGTTGTGCTGATGATAGTTTGACAATATAGATTGACTGTCTATGAATAGTGGTCGCGCAGTTTTGCAAAATGATTGAACTTGTAAATGGAAGCCATAAAATACCAACTTAATGGTTTATAAGTGAAAAGTTCGGTCACGGGACTTGAAGGTGGTCATCTCGATCTCTTCTAGGGTCATGAATTCACACTGTCGATGAGTCTTACACTATTATAAAACAACTATCCCAGGCTTCCTGGTTTTTAACTTTGATGTGAATTAGACCAATGTTGTCAGTGTATTATTTCACTCCTATCAACACAATTTTTGTGTCCAATTTGTTTCCGTATGAAAAATATTAACTTTGTCTCGCTATTATCTTTTGATTAATGATTAAATCATGAAATGTATATATCCAAGTGGATTAAATCAAATGCAATGTCAAAGCTAGTAACTGTGTAGGAATTGATTGAAACAAATAAGAACAGGAATAATAGTGGTAATAATAATCTTGGTTTACACTAACATCTAACAGGTTTTACTATTCCGATTTTTAAGAAGGATGGGGTAATATGTTTAAGTTTACGATGATTTTGACCATACACTTGTTTACTAGCATCCATGTCAATTTGCGTTAACACTCAATTCTTATACATATACATACTGGTTACAACTAAGTAGCTCGTTTATGTAACACAAATGACTTACACTGGTTATAGTAAGGCTAATAAGAATGATTGTATTTTCTGTACGTCTAAAATACTGGTTATAATAATTAAGGTGATTATTATTTTACTATATAACTTGTCAGAATTATTACTACAATTGTTTGAACGAAACCAATGTTTAGGCATCAATTTTGTTGTTTGTTTTAGAAAGCAAAGTTGTTTTTTCTTGTTTTCAATCGATAGATCTTTGAGAGATTATGTATACTTGGAGCTAATTTAGATGCACGCAATGATTCCGGATTGACTGTGTTGCATATGAAAGTACACGATAATAATTTCGAAGATGTTTTGGCCTTGTTAATTCGTGGTGCCGATCCAAATCTATGTGATATTAATGGAGCAACTCCTTTACATTATGCGATGACTGTAGGTTTTATTGGTTTACATCTCAATCTTACTTGAAGCTAATATGACACCTAGTAATATTTAATAAATATTTTCGTTGCTGTCAGGTAAGTATTGGATGGACCTGGAAGTTGATTTATGTGCGTGTGCGTAAGGCATACGAGAAAAGTTCACATCAGTGGTGGATAAGTCTTAATGGAAAAATAGAAAAAAGAACAGATAGTATTAGTAATTGCATTGATTGCATTGAATTCGTTGTTTCGAAACTGTCTGTTGATAAACTGAACTTCATCATTTATTCATATTAATACTGATTCTAAGTTTGTAAAAAAGATAATTTTTTGATTAGTTGTCGAAGTTTGTCTCGTAATGGATTTAGATGGAAATATAGATTTCATAGGTACCCGGTTTACAGCACTAACTGATGGTTCAGAGTACCTTCTTCAACAAGGTTATTGACGCGCAATGCATCTCACAACTGAGATGTATTAAATTTTATGAACTGCTCGTCGATATTAATCAGACAAATCGACTTAACAGCTAGCCTTATACATACTATTTATCATGTATTTCCTATTGCTTCACTACGTTGTTGATCAGTCAATTTATAAGATAACACGATCTTCATCAAGTGTTGTCGGTAAACTACTACGTTTTGTTTGTCAAGAGTTGTGACATTTCTTTAGTACTTTAGGATTATTAGATTTTAACTGAGCCAGTTTAACAGTATTATGCTCACCTCAAAACCAACATTATAAGTAAATAGACGAATCAGTGCATACGTTTCTCTTTTGCTTCTATATTTGTTAATGCATACAATCTTGTTCATTCATGTTCATTGATGTGTGAATATCACTTTTGTTCCTTGTTAGTATAATGCATCCATTCATACTATTCGTGCATTATTGGCATTTGAAGCAGATCCCTATGCTTTGGATAATAATCAACATAGTTGTCGACACTTGTTATGTAGTAATTCTGAAAGGTTAGTTTGAAGTCAATTATGTTGATAGTTTTCTAAAAGTGTATTTTGATGAAAATACTAATTATTGTGCAAGTTTTCTCTCTTGTGTTGACTTTCAAGATAGTTTTGATGATTGACTGACTACTTTTCATTGAAAATTTTACGAGAATGAAATGGATACACAGATCATTGATCGCATTATTTTCGTAACTTCACTGACACGATTTTCTGACGTTGAACGTGTAACCAAGTCGAACTAATAAATTGTTGTTATTGTTGTTACGCTGTCTGATGGACCTATGCAATCGTTATGCAGCTGATTTCACTGTATGGTTTCAATTAGTGAATATTTGTTTTCAGTGCCGTTTTCGTTTTTTTATGCAGCACACAGTAATCGAATACAGCCTTTCACTTTTGAAAACAGACAAGTAATGACTTGGTTTCTAAATTTCAGATTTTCCTTGAAGTTTAGTCTACACTGTACATATAATGCTGTCATACTAAGCGTGAATTACTTATTGATGAATTACTACTTACTTATTTATTGACTGAATAATGTTGAAATACTTGGATGAATCGCTTTTATGCGATATGGAGATGAGAACGGATGCGAAGTTTTTAAAGTGGAATGCATGAAGTCTATTTACAGTGCTCTTCGATTTGATTTCACAGTGTATCATTTTGTCATTAGTTAATCAACAATGAAACCAAAGTGTTTATGTAATACTGTACAGATGTTTCTTAATAAAACATAAAAACCGAGTCTAATGTTAATGCTCTGCTTTTTAATGTATTTTTGTTTCTATAAATTTTCAGTTATGTGCCTACACCTGATCGGTAAGTTGCATGAATGATTAATATCGTTTCGGATAATTCAATACTCATGCAAATAATTTCAACGAAATCGTATTTTGTCTACTTCTCATTATCTATTTTAAAAACATTTTTTTTTCTAGTAAATACATATTCTTTTCTGAGACGTTTCCATCATATAAAACAACACATATATACATCTGTGTTGTAATTCATTGTCTCTTTAATTTTGAAACTCTTTCAAATTTTTATCAAAATAAAATCAAAGATGGATTCTGTAAAACTAACAGAGGTAAAACTTTTTTTATTTTTATCACTGAACATATCACATAAAGTGTAATATGTAAACATTTTGGGGCGGGACTATGATTTATAGATGAACCAACCAGATTTAACATAACGCCCTTCGGTATTTAGTTTATCGGTAACTCTTTTCCGAACTCAATAAGTGTTTGAAGTTTGTTTAGGATCACTTATCTTTGCTCAAATGTGTTTCATGAATAGTAATTTTTTTTCTCATATAAATTACAATTTCATCACATTTCTGTTACTTTATTTGTATTGAAGTACTATCAACCACAATTGTATGTATAATGGGTTTAGGGGTTAGTTGTCTATCCAGTAAAAATAACTAATAAATATCTCATTTTAAACTGAACTAGTTTTTTTTTTATTTTCTTTATTTCGAAGAATGAATAATTATTCATAAAATATATCATAATGTTGAAGGCTTCAATGTGTACAGAGTTTGATATAAAATTCATGGTAGACCCAACAAAATATGCAAAAAAATTTGAAGAAACCAGTGTGTATCCATTGCTTTCTGCTTTCTAGATCCATGATTAATGAAAAACTAAGTAAATTTGCCCAAATTCTGTTGCTTTTGTTTATTGGTTTTATCACGCGAAGTTTCCCAGCTTAATGATCTATGTTTAAATATGTATGGTTAATTAGTGTTTGTTTAAATTTGTTCCATTTCATATTTAGAAAATTTAATTTCACAATGATGATTTAGAGTAGCGACTATTTTTTTTGCAATTCCTAAGGTAGTTTTCTATCATGAAATGCGATTAATCTAGGCAGCTGTCACAAACTAAAATCAGTCATTAGCATTAAATAGCTACTTTTTCTTTTGCTCTCTCATATAAAACATTCTTAGTCGGTTATCATGTGGATTAATAACTTCAAGTTTTCATCTTGTAAAAATTCCTTGGCATACATATTACCGAATGAGTTCAAAATGAAGGTGTAAAATCTATTAAAAGCAAACTTTGATGTACAATTATATACTCTCTCTAGATAACATGAATTCATGTTGAAAAAACAATCAAGTTTCTTCTTTTTTTTCGTAAAACTATTTAATTAAATTGTATTACATGATTTGTGTGTTGAAAAAGTTGCCTAAAACATTTGATCTAAACATAAAACGCGATACTTTTTTTTTAATACGTGAAACTAATCGAAATCTATTTAAATTATCTCAAATGTGTAAAGCGTGTGGCTTAAGTCTTTTAATAATAATTGGAAATAGTGTTTTTATCAATGTTCTTACTTACTTCTTAGTGTATTCTCAATTGACGAAAGATATGAAGTACAAAATCGCTTCTTTTGTTTTCTCTTAATGTATGAACACTTGAGGATGATTTATAACTCATTTCTTTCTCATATCTATTCAACGAATTCTTTAGTTATGCATATCATAGATATTATTATATTGTTTAACTAATAGTGATAATGATAAGAAGACTAATGAATAGCAGTACAAAATGATTGTTTGCATTTCAGTTCAGAGGTTTTGTAAATAATGTGATGATTTTCTCCATGCCTTAATATCAATCACAGTACATAAACGTCAATTCTATGCATCATGATAATAGTGTGAAATATAGGAATATTAAAATAATCAAGTGGTTTTTTACAATTTTAGCTTATTGTTGTTGATCAAGCTTTACCTGGCATCACTTATTGTTTCAATAAACAGCTATGCAACAATACTAGGGCTTAAACATGAAAATTGTCGCCCTATAACATTATATACAAAGTTGTATATGCCTAGTGAATTTGAAACAAATCATTTAAATCTTGTTAAAAATAGTTATGTCTGTTATGGTTTTCGGTTGTCCTAATTATACCGGCAAATTTTAGAACGCTTAAACTATTCTTAAATGAATAGTTCAAGCAAACAGAAAGCTTGAATAGACCAGCTGCACTGAAGTCACACATCATCGAAGCAACATCTGTTGACTTCTCAACCGATCTTGTCCCACCAACAGCGTCACCATCTAACTAATCGCAGAGCTAGATAGTCTGTATGCTGAGATACTGGAAGCGTAAACAGTAATAACTGTCTAGATTCTCCACCCTCTGTTTGGCAGTATTTGGGAAGAAAAAGGAAGTGACAACAGACTGGGAAGAAGGACACCTCACCAAGAATTACCCTCTTCTCTGAGCTCACCTCCTCTTGTATGTCCCTCTCTGAACTAGTCCATTACCGTGTACAAGTTTTCGTTTGTCACTTGCATCATTATTCGACCTTTATGTGCGACATCCTCTACATTTTTAGTCTTCTAGCCCTGTAAAGGTGGTCGGGAAGGTGTTAGCAAGAGTATATTAGTTACTTCATGGGACAGTCACTCATATCAACTCTTAACCTAACAGGATATATATATATATATATATATATATATATATCACTAATAAAAATGGTTGAAAAAGTACCAAATATTTAATTGATAGTCATAAATTATTGTATTATATAAATTTTTCTCATTTTTTCATCATGTATCTGTTTAATACCCGTCAACCTAAAATTTTCATAAATAATACATGCATTTCATCAAAAGTGAAGCATGATCTTTTGAACTTGTTTATTGAAAGAACTGTTATAAATAAGGTTAATATATGTTTACACATTTACAACCATTAAATTAATCAATAAACTCTTAGAGCCGTCGGACATTATAATAAATATTAATTTTAATAGTTCGTTTATGTTAGCGACGTAGGTAATGTTCAGTTGGATGAATTATAGAGATTGGTTCAGTGTTCAGATAGTTTTCCTTATCAAAGTATTATGAGTTACGGAGGTAGGAAATTTCAACAACTAGGTATCACCAAACAGTTGCTTCGTCCTAGATTGTGATTTCATTAGATTGCCTTATTTTCTGAAAATTTTTTTAACGGCAAAACATTAATTTCTTTTGTAAAGTATATCATCTTATTTTTTGTATGTTCGGTTTAGCACATTTTTTCAGAAAAATATCATTTGGATTATCAGCTGATATATATGAAATGTGAGTGAATAAACGCTCACGAAATCCAATCATATGAGTACTGCTTGTGATGTTGTTGAATAACTCATCGTTTAAAGTTTTTAAAAAGCTGATATGTGTAAATATGTGCTAACACACCATATAGATAGCAATCTCACTGTTTGCAGCTATTGCAGTTTACTGAATTTTGTATCTTGAATAAACAAAACACATATATTAGGTCATCTAGGCCACTATAAACTTCAAAAGTCAACCAGAATTTAAGAAATCGTTTTTTATTTATTCTAGACTCATTTTTTAAAGTAAGATTTTTATTTCTTTTCGTTGCATAGCTATACAAACATAGATCTTCCGTTTTCGTATTCTTTCGACTATTTCAAACATTCTTAAACAGTTTAGAACCTGAAATATTTGTGAGTTGGTCCAATTTATTATAACGCATTAACATAGCGTGATCAAATTTTTACGGTGAAGGTCAGAGCATTAGAAGTAGTAGCAGTCAATGTGGTAATAAAAAACTATGCATTGAGAGTATGTTGCGAGAATGGATTTCTATTACAAAAAGTTTCATTTACTATCTTACACCTGTAGTAGATAGGTCGCCGACCCGCGAGAGAAAGGGTGAGAGTAAGCAGCCTTGCCTAACACCGGTCTTGACCTCGAACCAATTTGTCAGTTGTCCTCCATGCATAATTTTACAGTGTAGTCTGTCATACGAATGTCGAATTATGTGAACTATTTTCGTAGGCTCGCCGTAGTGTCGAAGAAGCCTCCATAGTAAGTTCTGTCCACGCTATCAAATACTTTCTCGTGGTCAATGAAGTTGATGTAGAGTAGTGAGTTCCATTCAGTCATTTGTTTTACAATGATCCGTAATGTTGCATTTTGACCGGTACATGTTCGATCCTTGCGGAATCCAGCCTGTCGATCTCGAAGTTGGGCTTCTTTGAACTCCTTCATCCTGTCGAACAAAATCCTGATGAAGGGTTTCCTGGTATTGAGAGAATAGTCAAGTCTCTGCAGTTTTCATACTTCAAGAAATCGCCTTTCTTTGGTATTTTGGTCAAATATCCCTCTTTCCAGTCTGTTTGTACTAGTTCTTCATCCCAAATCTTGCTGGAGAGGATGTGGAGTATCACTGAAGTTGATGCTGCCTCAGCTTTCAGTGTCTCAACTGGTATATCGTCTGATTCTGCCACTTTACCGCTCTTGTTTTGCCTGATGGCCGTGCTTATCCCATCTATGTTTATGGGCCGACGATGACTGAGAGGCCCGTAGTTGTTGTTTCTTTTTTGGGTGGATTCAATGGGGTCGGTCTATTCAAGAGTTCTTCAAGTGCTCTACTCACCTGTCTTGCTATTCTTCAGTATCTTTGATTACTTTGACTTCCTTGTTTTTCATTGGTCGTTCTGATTTACTATATTCGCGACCTGGCTCCTGTGTTGTCTCATGTTTCCTTCCGTTGCAGCTTTTTCTGCTATCATTGTTAAGATGCCCACATATTTATGTTTTTTCAGCTGAAATTCTCATCTTCACTTGCTTGTTTGCCTCTGTGTATTCGGTTTGCGTTGCAACTTTATTCGACTGATTTTAATTCCAATCTTCATGTTCTTCTTTTCTTAAATCGTATCCACAGTGTTGACAGAGATCCATTGATTGTTATGGTGCTTCGTATGGAGTATCAGCTAATGATATGTTGAAGTCAGTGGTTCTTTATTCCGTTTCTCGTTGTTCTGCACGGTAATTTCATCTTCCTTTAGTAGGTCGTGAAAGGCTTGGAGTTGATAACTGAGAGCTGTCTTGAATTTGTTGAGTTTGCCAGTATTCTGGAGAAAGGCCGTATTAATCTTTTGTGATACTGTTGGCCTAGTTGTCGAGTGTTTTTTCGTTTCAGTTTTATTTTGGTTCCCACGAAGTGATGATTTGAAGCAATGTTGACCTATCTCTTTGTTGTTACATCCTCCATGGTCCTTCTGAACTGTTGATTGATGTAGTTTTTGTCGATTTGGTTCTGTGTAGTGTGATTCGGTGAAACCCATGTAGCTTTTTGTATTTGTTTGTGTGGTAAAATGATGCCACATGTGACGGGTTTGTTGAAAGCAGATAAGTTTGCAAATGTCTCACCGTTTTCATTCCTTTCTCTCTGTCCATGTCGTCCAATGATATCTTCATATCCCTGTTCCAGGAGGTTTCCATCATATAAGTGCTTTGTGTGCTTGTTTGGATACCGTGAAACGACTCCTTCTGTGTATGCTTACGAGACGTTACCTTCCTCTATTAGATGCTGTAATAACGTAGATACAATAATGGCAACCTAACAATCGAAAAATGTTGACCGTCCATGCCACCTTGACTTAGTAGTCGAGCTTGCCGATCGTGATGACTCAACCGAGCTATATTGGTTGGAAAATTTGTTCCTTTTGGATGTACCGTTCTAGGCAGTTCGGATGGAGTCGGGGATACTAAAATCAGCTGCTCACTATCTGAGGGCGAAGTCGTACTGTTGACTGTAGAAACGTGTTACAGCAGTAAAGTGTTTCCCTCGGACAACCAACATTCGTAGCAGTGCTGCCTTCCCACAAGGAAGGAAGGTGTTAGAAAAGGTAGACCCTAAAAATCCAACACCTCTTCTTACCTGACGGATTTTCGTTTCCGGTTTTAGGGCCACTTGAAGAGCGTAGCTAACACTGAATAACTGTTGGATTAAACGAGAAAGTAAGGAGTCGTAAACATAGGTACTTTCGCCGTCGTCTCTTCGTTATCCTTGCCTACGCTCCCATCGACTGCAGTTCAGGCTGGATGAAATATGAGTTTTACAGAATGTAACGATTGTCCCAACTAGACAAAGTTGCTATCAGCCATCGGTAGAGAGGCTCGATAGAAGACTGCTGCTCATTCTGACGCACATTTTTCAATTCAGATCATGTTCTAGTGCTAGCGTGTATTGTTTTGCGACTTACCGGACTTAGGAAAGACATCGCAAGAAAACCTCTTAGGATTCTGTCTTATGATGACATAGCTAAGAATATATTTCAGGAACAACTAGCAAAACAGTTTCGCTACTACGTAAATGATACCAACTCAGAGGTAGCTTAGAACGATATCAGAAAAGCTGTGGAAACAGCAGTGATATCTGCTAGTTTGGTAAACCATAAAGTTAGGGACAATCAGTGGATTTCAGCAGCATCTACTGAACTGATTGACGTTCGAAAACTCATCCCGTCTGGCTGTGAACGAGGGGCGTAGTCAGCGTAGGTGCAGGCTGATAAAATGCTCACCTAATTATCACGAACAGTTGCTGGTCGCGATAGCACGAGAGATGAAGAAGGCAGCAGCGATAAGTCACAGTAGAGACAACTATTCAGACTCATCAAGGAAACTGGTATTAGGAACCCAAATGTGAGTGAGACTACTTCGGAAAAGGATGGTCTTATTATTCATTCTCAATCTAGGAGATTGGATCAATGGGCAGAACACTTCAGACATCAGATCAACTGGCCTACAGCCATACTTTGGTTTCCAATGATCTGAATGGCTAATTGATGTAAGTCCTCTGACTCTATGAAGTTGATAATCCAATAGGAAATCTGAAGCGAGGGAAAGCGGCACGGCCTGACAGATTTACGCCGAAGATTTTTAAGGGTGGTGGTCCAGTTTTGTCAGTTGTATTGACTGAGATCTTAGGTAGAATTTGGGGATCAGGTGTTTCCTATCTGACTGGTCTCAACCACTGATTGTCTCAGTCTACAAAAAAGGCCAAAGTCCTTTTGTGACAATCACAGAGGAATCAATCTAACTAATATATTGTCTAAAATATTGGCTGTCCACCTACATTCTTGTTAAACTTCGTCATAGGCATGCTCTTAGAGATAACACTGTCACCGACTTGCTCGTTAACTTAGAATATGCCGATGACATGGATCTATTCGGTGAAGACTCTGACAAAATACAGTCTTCTGACTACCCTAATTAACAATGCAAGCATGTTCATGATGCGGTTTCACCTTCAAGATTGGCCTACGTCGACACATGAATTAGTGGTAGCAAGAGAAGTGGTTGAACGTATTACCGCATCAATCGTCTCGCGCGTCTCATCATTCTTGATGATCTGGTATGTGACAAAAGCTTAGCATAGATTCCGAAGTCATAGCTGGCTTTTGCCAATCTGCAAACCAAAGGACAAGTGTACTGCAGTTGTTAAAAAATGGGTACTAGGTAAGGATGGCAGATCAGTTGATGAAGTATTCAAATTTCATCAGCTGAGATGGTTGGGACATGTGCCTAACCACTGACTGCCTCTGTTGAGCTATGTTTTGTAGCGTAGGAGTATGCTGGAAGAGAGCTAGGGGCGGCCAGAAAAAAACATGGCAGAAATCCATAAAGTCACTGATAAGTGGACTGAGTTATGTTGGTAAGTGTAGACTACCTGGTTGGGGTCCGCGAGACGACAGTAACTAATGGTTGGAGACCTTGAACGACATGGACCAAAGCCTTTCGCAGTTGCATCATTCTGTGTTCTCTCGAATTGTAATCCATTGGATTCTTCATCACCTTTATCTTTTTCTTTCTAAACTTATTTCATTAAATTAAACTTCTTGAATAATATCTTCGAACCCTAATCTCTCTGATTACGGCTATTACTTTTACTATCACTACTACTATTTGATTTGAACTGATGTACGCATGTCCAAAGTTCTGCGTTGTAACTGACTGTCTGCATCAAGTCATGTCTGCGTAACTAACGTATAATCGTGTTGTAATTTGCAATATCATTTAACCCTATAGTATGGTTCATATGACATATTTGTGTGGAAAGCATTTTGACGATACATAACAGGTTATTTGTTTATAAATTACATGTTAAAAAGAAATTGAAATCCTTTGCTTCTCCACCCATCATATTTCAATATATATATTTGGCTAGAAATTTTCATGAACTATACGTACTAAATTCTATTATTAAGGGAGATTATTATACAGTAAATCAATTAACCATTTCCATTTATCTATTTCTAAACGGAAGTACAAAAAACTGCTTGACAAGCGTTTTGCGAATTCTCTTATTTGTAGCCTTAATACATAAGTCATATTTGCATTACGGGGTTGTGAAGATTGTTAAGTTACACATTTTCGAAACCATGAATCGATCAGTGTTAGACCTACATTAGAAACCTGGAAGCACTGGACGGCCGTTTCGTCCTGGTATGGGACTCTTCAGCAGTGCGCATACACGACTCCTGCACCCGGCAGGATTGTTTATAAATATGCACAATATTGTATTATATCATACTTTATCACACGTTTGTTATATATAACTCTTCATAACTTCATGGAATAGTATTTATTGGACTAATTTGAGCTTTGTTTACCCATACCCTGTCATTGTCTATTGTGATGCAAAAATTTTTAATTCTAATGTACAATGAAGAACCAATGATCATAACTTATTTTCAGAAATTAAGATGAAAAAAATGACCTTACTGTTCTAGAGGTTCATTATGACATGGATTTTCTCAAAACGTCATATGTTATACCTTCATTTAAATGAAATGTTTTTCGATTAGAAACAACTCCATTGTAGTTGAATTCCATAATTTCAATCGTTCTACTTTTTTTAGATACTTAATGTTGAAACGTTTCAATAAATTATCTTTTGAGAAGGTAATTGGAAGTAGTAGTGAGGACCTGGACCAAGGTTTAAGACTATTTGGCACCCAACAGCACGGTGTACCTATAACCGACCTACATCTCAGCATGATGCACTCGATGCCGAGTCACATACATTAGTAGTCACATTGACACTTAATCGATGGGATCCGATCAGCTCGTTATTTAAATGGTCGGCGTCAGAGTAGCTAAGAATTTACAACAGATAGTCACACTTCTCAATAGTAATAAGAAAAATATAGTAAATGGTAGTAAGACAATGTTTTTCTTTAAAAATTTCAAATCAGTTGTCTACGCGACTTCAGTGGTTCAAAAAGTTATCGTTATAGTTAATGTTTAACAGTCTTTCATCAACAATCATTTGTTAATAGCCTAAACGTAACAAATTCATCATTAAAGATGTAGTCTCTGATCGTCACTTCCTATCAGGGTTATGTTCGTGTCTACCACTGAGAAGTTAGTCCCGAAACAAGTATTGTGAGCGATTTATTTTCTTAATGGTTCTCTAGCTGATATGAGTTCGTGACAAAGATCATATTATAAAATGGAGTTGAGTTATTATTTGCCACAACTAGTAGGTTATTTCCTGTCATTTAATAGTCGTTATTTTCTAAAAGAATTTTATTAGCCCACAACGTTAAGCATATTATTTAATTGTGATGGTAATGATAACCACCATATTGACTAAATATTTTTATTTCATTTTGTTTCCTTTTACACTAAAGAGATTTAGCCTTGTACACTTTAGATGCATTAGGTATTAGCCGATGTCCTCCTGGGACTATTAATTGTACAGAAGGTTGTATTGATTTGGAATGTGCCGAAAAATGTAATCTATCTGTATTTAATGGTACACCTCCAGAAGTTGTTCCTCATTTAGCAGATCTCGCACGTGAATGTAAGTTACTCTGTTGATTAAAATCTCATTACTTATTGTCTTATATTCTGGATGGATAAGGTTTTTATCTTTTTGTCATAGAGGAAATATGATACGATAGTCTAGATAGTTATATAATCTTGTATTGTGATATGTTCCGGTTCAACCACTATACGCATTGCCTTAAACGGTTAGACAGTTCAGATGAATAAAAAGGGGAAATGAAGACTGGATTCGAAAACTTACTGGTGAATATTGAGTGATTGCAATTGAAGTTCGTGTTTTCCGAAATGAAAGCAGGCAACCTTCAACAGAGACGTGAGGATGACATTTAAATAATTTACTGTATCTACTTTGATATTTAAACTTCGAACGTCATTATGATTTACTTGGTTCTTCTCATTTGTTATATTGTTTCATAATACCGAAAATCCCTGTTCATTTCTATTTTATTATTCAGATAACGAGCTTTAACCGACTTCCTAGCAAATGAATTTGTATATAACTATTAACCGTCATTTATGTTTGTGTGTATTAAAGAGCATAATTGTGATAATAATTCTTTCAGTTTTCGACCAATCTGTTCAGTTTATTGATTTACAAACTTTATCTTTTTGGATTACTTATTTTCAAAGCCAACATTTGTGTGTGGTAATATGGCTGGACTGTATATTTTGTGATAAACAATTGTTAAATTAAAAAACTTTTTTTATGTCAACATTAAGTGCTTGACATGCAGATATGTTTTACCTTGAATGAACAATCATCTAACATTTTGGTTGATATTAAGAGTTAACCGCATCTGACATTAACTTGTTATTCGGTTATTTTATGAAATGTATCTCTGAAATATGCGAAAAATTCTTAGATTTCGGTATATATTTTGTTCCAGATTTTTATGCAAGGCTAGTTTTTTTTCAATTTGTATATCATTTCGAGAAGTTACAACTCTAGTTACCGGTACAGTGTTTGTTAAACGTGCTTGATTAGAAAGATTAATCGTAGAAATGATTCTATTATTGTTTCCACTTTAGCATTTTCCGATATGTGAAATCACTACCAGGAACGGATGTTTTATAATTTAGGGAATTATAAACGTGGTCTTCGGTTAAGGCTGTTTCAGCAGGATTACTTTGTTTCATTACCGACTGAGAGATGCGAAAACGATTGTGCCTTCTCACAAACTAGAACTATCATCAGTCACTCGAACAGTCAAGAGGACTAGTATGTGTGTTTTATATTTCTTTGTAAATTGCTTGTCTATTCGCGAACATCATATTTCCAAAACACATGATTCGAGTAGGCACTTGTTCAACTGAGGGAAATTTTTGATATCAGCTAGATAAAACTAGAAAACACTACAATGTTTTCGTTCTGTTCTGTTATTCCCAGGAGGATCACATCAATCAATCCTTTGAGTATAAAACTTCAGCACCTTCAGGTCTTTAGATCATAATCCAATGATCCAAATTTATGATTTCAACTAGTTGACAATATTTCAAGACTGTCATTAATACCTCTCTGATTCCTAATTCTATTTGAACAATAATAAACGTGACTTTTCAGTGAAAGTCTTATCTACGTAATATTAATTTAGGATGAAAAAAATCTTTGTTTCTCATATGTTGTTCGTTAACTTCATTTTCACTTTTTTACCTTATATTCCCATTTTTTTCAAAGTATTGGTTCATACTGTTCAGCATTTTTATCATCTCTTTACCGTCAATTAACTAATGAGTACTTATTTATTTAAATGTATCATGAGTGTCAATGAAAATGCCTCTAACTGCGAATAATAATTAATAGGAAGCCAAAAGTTAAATGAATTTTTTTAGCAGAAACGGATGGTGATAAGCAGTTGATGCGCGTATAACAAAACGAACTGATCGATTCCAGTCCTCACCAATAATGCAAGATTCAAACAACCAATACAAATAAACTAAACTTAACTCCATTGCACAAGTCATTGGCTATCTGAACTCATCTAATTGGATAATGCGATAACGTTGTAAGAGAAAAGTTCTTAGTTCCGATCCCGGACTGAAGATCAACTCTGAAAGGCAGTTACATCCAACTGACGAGTCTCAAATCGAACAGAACGCTCATCCAATCTTGCACTGCTAACCACCATCCATCTCTGCTTGAAATGTATTAATAATCCAATCCACTAATTATGACTAATAACAAACAACGATGGCTAGTAAAAAAAGAAGTACGTTGGGAGAATACCAAGGGTGGCCGAATCAAGACATGGCATCAGGTACAGCATCAATGATACACAAGGTTGATCGGGTGAAAAAGAGAAGACAAGGAATGGCAAAGCAAAGGCATTATTTTTACAAATAAAGAAGGTCTGAAGCTCAAAACAACTGTCAGTCAACACCGAAGTCAGAATTTTCAATACCGATATCGATCAGTTCTATTGTAGGTAACGGGGACTGGTAGAACCACGAAATCCATCATTCGAAAAGTTCATGTGTTTAATAACAGTTGTCTACACAGGATACTGCAGATCCATTGTCCAGACACGATCAGCAACAACTTACTGTGGGAGAGAACGGACCAGATTGCAGCTGAGTAAGAAATCAGAAAGAAGCGCTGGAGGTCTATAGACCATGCTCTTCAGAGACCACCTATCTGCATCACCAGGTAAGCCTTAACTCGGAATCTTCGAGGCTAAAGGAAATGAAGTAGACATAAGAACACACTGCGTCAAGAATCGGAGACCGACATGAAAGTAATGAACAGCAATCGGAAAGAACAGGAAATTAAGGCCCAGGATAGAGTAGGTTGGAGAATGATGGTTGGTAGCCAATGCTCTATTCGGGGTAACTGGTGTTAATTTTGTATCACTGCAATTATATGCATTGACTCTCCCGGAAAATATCTCCTGTCGTCTGTAGTTCTACAGTATGTTAATTACAAAACAATATTAGACTATGAAATCTCCCAGTAGTTTCTGTTTACAACTTTAACATTGCAATGAATAGTAGTCTTGAGTTATTTTCGTTGAATAATGAGAATAATTCTGAAATGCTTTTGATTCTATTGCTTATGCTGGAAAATAGGAACCATTGTGATTCCTGTGATACTATTGAGGGTGAGATGGCGATACAAAACCATCTCAATAATTAAACAAATACACTCATTCATATACCGGTGCTATACTTATTTAACATTTAGTTAGTATACAGGGTTACTCTAAAAACATACGAAATTCGCGTGAACTAATGCAAGGAATATAATTGTCACACTTGAACAAAGTTCTCATTTATCCTAATGAAAAAAAATTAACACTTCAGTGTTGCTAATGCATTAAACTGAAATCAGATTACGCTAGAAAATATAAACTCGATTTGATACTGCCTTAATGTTGTAACACAGGGAAATAAACTGATTTCAATTTATCTTTTTCATAAACCTCGGCCAGTATTTAACATACCTTGGAGAGTCCTTTACACTCTGGTTGTTTTCCTGTTGCCAACCATCAAATCTATTGATTAATCTCATTTGAATGCAGTGTGATTTTCCTTAGACTAATTTGCATCACGTGGTTGTGAAGATTGTTAAGTTACACATTTTTGAAACCGTGAATCGATCAATGTTAGACCACCATACGAAACCTGGAAGCACTGGACGGCCGTTTCGTCCTGGTATGGGACTCTTGTGCAGTGCGCATCCACGACTCCTGCATCTCGCAGGATTCGAACCCTGGACCTTCGGTATTGTGCGCGAACTTAACAATCTTCATTGATCGATTCATGGTTTCGAAAATGTGTAAGTTAGACTAATTGTTAAAAGAAAATATTATTGATATTTATAAAACTATTCAAAACTACCTGTTTATAGTGCCTTGGAAATTTTAATTAATTGTTCATTGTTAAATTGTAGCCATTGAAGAAATTCTCTTATCCACTACTTCATTTGATTTTAATTATTCAAATCAAAGCAATCAAATGTCAAAATTTCAAACAATGTCTAATAATGACTTATCGAATGGTATGCGATTACGTTCATACAATTCTCATTCAGAAAATTATACTATAAATAACGATAATATGAGACAGCAAAAATCACGTAAAAAATTATCAAAACTACAAAGACGATATTCATATTATGGAAAGTTCAATCGACAAACAGAATCTTCTTCACACAGTGGTAGTGTACATCTGGCATCTTTTGGTATTCGTAAGTTGAATTCGACTTTATGAATTATTTTCTTTTTAATCCCATGTTTAGGAAATGGTTAACATTTGCAGAAAACGCAAGTTGTTTGACTTATAACACGTAATGATTGCTCTTTGTTAAAGATGTGAACAATATAGTGTTATTGAAATCATGATACTCTGTTCGAAATTAATTAAAATCATAAATTTTAAGTTTAGCGATCTAATGCAACATCTTTCAAAATGCAAATCGTTGTTAAAAATTTATTTAGAAAGCTATATATATATATATATATATATATATATATATATATATATATATATATATCCCGACCGTAGGTGCTACCTTGACGTTATGGTCGGTCTTGACTATCGTGATGACCTGGTTGGGGTCCACGAGACTTAAGTCACCAATGATTAGAGACCTTAAACGACATGGCTCAAAATCGGTTGCAATGGCGCAGATGCATCCAATCTTTGTTTTCTCTCAATTTCTAACTCTCTGAATTCCTCACAATCTCTAACTTTCTCTTTCTAAATTTATCTCACTGAATCATATCTTCGAAACCTAATCTTCCCCATTACTGTTAGTACTTTTACTATCTCTACCACTATTTGATTTGAATTGACAGTTGCGTCTCTGTGCTCATGTGGTATTGCAACCTGAACTGATGTCCTTACGTACAAAGTTCTGTGTTGTATCTGTCTATATATATATATGTATATACACCAACTATTACATTAGGCAATATTGATATTTTGCCAAAGTTTTCTGACCTGAACTGACTGTAATGTGTAAAAAGAAATGGAGAGAAAAGCTTCTCACCTTATGTAGTAGTAATTGGCTACATATTATTTCCTAATATCATATTTGTATTCAGAAAACGTCGTTTTGTTTTTAGATAGTCCATGTACTTAGATTTGACCTTAACCTCGTTTGTTATAATTAATTTGTTTCTTTACGGTTGTTTGTCTTGATTGGCTCGTTTGATCCTTAGAATTCCAACACTAACATTAATTGTTTGTTGTCATTGCTTTCCTCATGTACAGTAACATTTTTATTTTCTGAAAATAATCACATTGACGGAAACTATGCGTTGGAACAACTTCTTTTGCGCATTTGAATATTTCAATTTTCTTCGGAAACCACCACAACGTATTCAAAGTATTCATTAATATTTCAGCAATTTACAAATTCTCTAAACGATTCAGAAATGAAGAGTAGTAGGGTGAACAGTTGCTTTCTGTTGATTCTTCATCGTGCTCTAATTTTACCAATGTTACATCACTAGTATTATCATTATTATTGTTATTCAGCCACAATGAGTAAGTAGAACTAATTCATGCTGTAGAATAAAAATGGCGAGTACTCTATCAATTGACTCGTAAATACTATTCAAATGAGATAATACGATTAGAAATGTTAAGAAAAGATCGTACATGACGATTAAGAAAATTAATCTATCTTCAGGTGATGAATTCTAATCAATAAATTAAAATCGTATTTAAGAACAAATTAGCACAAAATAGAATATGTTATTATTATTATTATTATTAGTTGTAAGAATATTATGTAAAACAGAATGAATCAATGGTCAAGAATAGAGGAACCATTCCGTTTTTACTGCTAATTAGAATACTGATTAGCTAACTTTTTACTCTCATAGTTCAGAAATCAGTAGTTACATTCTGGTTTACTGATTTTTGCCTCATACTGTTTAAATTACATCTTTACACTAGCATTTTGGTGAGAATTTAATTATTGATCAATTGGAATGAAACTACACTTACGTACAATGTGTCTGAAGATTTTCCGATGCATATTATTTTCAAATATTGTCAATTAACAATGCACATTTTTTCATAGTTTCACCTTGTTCAACTGCACACACTCGCTAAATTCACAGTTTCTCATAGAAAAACAGTATTACAATTTTATTTGGCATACTTTATGATGATGCTGTTGTTTTTTTTTTAAAAAAAAAATAAATTTTAGCTTCCGATTCGGATATCGAACTAACATCGAATTCAAATTCAACTGAACAATTAGATTACACTAAATTTACTAGTTGTACTATGAATTCACCACAACAGGTAAGTAATAGCTAAAACTCTGATGCATTATGATTAGTTTGTTTAAAAACATTATAATTGTAAGAATGATTTAACAATAAGCATCTCTATAATGCTAGTTAAATCTTGGGTAAATTAATACTGTTAACATGAGAAAAGTGAATAAAATGTAGATATTTAAAACATTATGATTGTTTCAATATTTTATGCTTAATTGTTTCATTTCCTCGACAATAAAAATTGATGGTCTGTATATTCGTACATGCATACTGTACATATTATTTATGTATGTGCATTTCACATGTATATTCAACAGTAGATGTGACGTGTATCACATCTCAAATTATAAACATTCGTTTTTTTTTTCTACACATCCTAGTATTACTTAAGACTAATAAATAAAATTTAATTTGACTATGTTTATTTCACTAAACTGTGTGTAGTTTTGTGTATGTATGTCACATACAAGTCATTTTTTAGAAATCAAGTCTGAGCATCTTACTGAAACAATCCGGCTGATTCACATATAAAGGTGCATCGGATATGATGAATTCAGAGTCCTATACTAACTAGCATGCGACAACTGTCTAGTGCCCTCTGATTTTCAATGGTTATCGGACTGGAGAATCAATAATTATTGTTATGTCATCGTAGTTTTTCATGCATTACTTTGTAACATCACAAGTTTATGAAATGATACCATTTATATTTTTATTCCATGATTAATGTTCACAAAAGTTTTATACCTTTTTATCAGAATGTTAGATGTTTAAAGATTGCAGTGAATTGTTGTTGTTGTTGTTTGTTTATTATTGTTGAAGAGTAACTGTGATCGTCTTGCATAATATCACCAATAAGATTGAAATGCAATGAGAAATAACGTGTGTGGATTGCGAGAATATGTAATCAGTACTAGACAGACCTATCATAATTATTATAAGTTGGTCAACAACAATATTAGTACAGTGAAATGCACATTATCAAGATTAATTACAAAGCATCAGAAATAGTAACAATATCAGTGATAGAAAATAAAATCAACCCTAGACAATCTGATTGTGAACTGAACAAAAAACAAATTCATAAGGTAGGATATATAAGGTGAATTTAGCACTCAAATTCAATGGGAAGATAAGAAGTAAGTACAACTGCGCCATTGCAATGAATTCTCAACCATGTTAACTAACGTCTGTTATCATTAGTTGAAGTTATTGTGTAGACCTCAGTCTGCTACTACTACTACTGTACATATATTTGCACACAGTTCAACTGGAAAATCTTCAAGTCCTGTGCTTTGGTTTCTGGATTGTCAAATAACGAAAGAGACCCATTGTAACAAGGCAATTCAGGGACTATGCTTTTAGTGAATGAAATTAACTATAAACTCGATTTTACAGCTTACCTAAATAGGATCGTCGAAAATAACTTTGTCCAATTGATGATAAACAAATATTCTATTCTTACAGACGTTAAAGAAAGATCATTCTTGTAGATTATAATCGAAATTATTCATTCATTCATTTACATAAAGAAAAACTAAATAGAATGGATAGATAGTCATCGTTTTTCGTTGAATAATTTAATTATATTCTTTGACAGTTAACATAAATGTTATTTTCAGTGTACTACCGATTTTTTCGTTTTATTAATATCACTACTAAGAAACTTCTGATCAAGTTATTGTTTGTTGTTGAGTAACAGAGTATCGAATTCAACCTCTTGAATGATCTTTTACTATTCCACTGTCAATGTGTTACCACTCCATAATGAATCAATCATGCTTTAATCCCAAACACATCGATCCTTGATGATATTGTCCAGAATGACTATTTTAAATAACTTGATAACATCAATCGCATCCATTCAAGCTATAACTCTTCTACATCATTTCAGATTAGAATATATTTGACATTCTTGTATCTTGATTATTTTGTTTTCTAAATTTCATTTTCATTATTGTTCATTAAGGGAATGAGATTTATTCTATACCTTCATAAGAAAAATCCTAAGGTCATTAGATTATTTGATGATTCAATATGTGAGATAGTACATTATTGTCTACTGTTTTGTCATATCGTATTTTAAGCTAGACTTTATCTACTGATCTGCGTCAAAGAAACAAACTTAAATAAAAGAAAAAAAATTAAATTTTCTTCATTTTAATGAGTTTTGGCTGCAATATCTGACCTAACACTTTTTTGTAGCGCACCAATACCGTTAATTAACTTGAAATCCAATTTGAGAATTTTGTTGATTTCAAGTCAATCGATCTACTAGCTTTTAATCTTGGATAATAATTTCTGTCAAATTTCTCAGTAACCATAGAATTCTCATTTTCATTTGAATAAGTTTACTTACAAACAGAAAAGTTGTATTTATATTGTGATTACTTCATTAATATCATTATACAGATTGATTTAGTCAGGAACTGTAGCTGAAATAAATCAAACAATACTGTTGTAATATTTTTCGTACTTTTGTTTAAAAGACCCTTGGTTATGCAGTTTTAATAATAAACGTTTAATATCCACTTGTGATAGTAACCATTAATACGTTTTTTCTAATTCAAGTTTACGTATCGTTTTTCCACTTTTCTAATTAGTCGTATTGTATTCGCTAATTATCTGTATATTCTGGGGTCATGTCTTTGTTATCATTTGTTCAAAATTGATCTCTTTCAATTTTTCGTCGTTAAAGATGAAGTTCCTGTTGTATTGCTCCTGTTGTATTTCTCGGTTCCATCTTTGGAGATTATTATTGGTGTGTTGTTCTTCAGCTGATGCATCATAATAATCACGATTGTTCATCAGTGCAACTAGTACCGTGCATCCAACTTAAATCTGATCTTGATCGTTCATTAAATTTTAACAACTTTCTTGGATAATTGTATATATATATATATATATATATATATATATATATATATATAAAGCATTTTGGTTCGATTTAACCTCCTCCGAAAATGTGATAAACCGGTATTCAAAGACCACAACTACCGTTGTAACTTGTACAACGCTGTCTGCATATACTGATTACAAGTAACTAATAACTCACCGTTAGTTTTCCTATAAACACATTTCGTTGGTAAATTAGAAGCCTAATCACTTCATATTTTCCAACCTGATTACTACCTTTAGGGAATCATGACCAATTGGGATCAAACATGTCATTAATTATAAGTAGTTATTTTCATATTTAATACAAATCGGTGCTATGAAGTAATCTTTAACCATTATATAACCATTTAGATATAATTGTATATTTGAATATCAGACTTAATTCCACTTTAGATTTGAAAGATAATATTAACTAGTTATACTAACCGTTCTCATTCGATTTAATATCAGGTGTTTGTGTAGTACCAATCAGGTACTATCAAACTCTTGATTACGAGTTCATTTACTTTTTTATCTGGCTTACTCAAATCAGTTGAATAGTGTCATTAGTCCTTCTATAATAGATGTGATTGATAGTTCAACATGAAAAACTGTACTAACCAGTTTGTGTGTTTCTATAATTGTAGCATCACTTCGGTACAATAAGTTCCTCGTATTTAATATTTTCACTTTTTATTTTAACTGCTCAACGAATAGTCGCCTGACGATACAAATTCCAATAAAGTACATTTGCCACAAGAGGCGACATTTAATTTCAAGCCTACAAAATGTAATTGTGACCGCTCTGTATTCATTAAACGTAACGGAATGCCTATGGATTTAGACAGATCATTATCGACACCAGCAGCAACAACTTTCGCCGGTAATACTTTTGGCACTATTCCTCCAAACACCGATGTTATTGATTTAACTGGTAATGAAGTAAAAGATTTCGACAAATTCATCGATAAAAATGAACTGTCTGATATAAATCCAAGTGGTAATGATGCTGTTAACGATAACTATTACAATTTTCCCAGTAGTCAACTTCGTGTTAAACAATCGAAAAAATGGAAAAGTGGACCTAATGGTCTTCGTGTTCTATCGCTTGATGGTGGTGGCATGCGTGGATTGGTTATTGTGGAATTACTTCGTGCTTTAGAAATAGCATCTGGAAAAAAAATTACAGAATTGTTTGATTGGGTCATCGGTAATATTTTTCGTGATGTAAAATGTTTGTTTATATATGTTTTATTGATTATGATTACTATGAACTTTCAAATGTCAGTTGATACGAATGTTTCAGTTATAGTCAACTTTTTGGTATGGTATAAATATGCGTTGACAAAAATTTTTATTTCACATTAACCCGACAGGATAAAGTTTACAAGTTGTAACAGGTGTTTAAAAAGTTTTGTAGCAATGATAATAGTAAGCACTAGTTATGGAAGGTATAGTCAGAAGAAAAAGAATATCGCTAATTCAGATCCAGAGAAAAGTAAAAACTGAATCTCTTTAGGTCACTGCGATTGATTGGACTGGCCATTTTTATCTTTCTTCCAACTTACTCCCTACTCCAATCAGCAATGCACGTTAGAGAAGGCGGATCCAACCATATTACGTTGACTTCAGCCACCTATGGTGAGGATCGAGAGCAGATTGTCACTCATTCTGGGGCACATGCTTAGATTCAAATCATGCTCTAGTGCGAACGCGTAATTTTTTGAGGCTTACTGGTTGTAGGAAAGACGCTGCAAGCAAACCTTTTAAGGTTCTACTTAAGCCAAGAATATAATTCAGGAACAACTGGAAAAACAGTTGGGCGGACATGTTAGTGATTCCTAGCCCGAAACAGCTTGGAATGATATCAAGAAGCCGTGGAAACAACAGCGATACAAGCCAGTAAGGTAAACCATAAGCTTTAGGAGAATCGGTGGATTTCAGTAGCATCTATCGAACCGATTGACGCCTGAAAGCTGAACCCATCTGGCTAGGAACATAATGAGAAATGGATTCAGTTTAAGTTCAGGCAGATGACGAGTCGATGCAGTTATCACGAATAGTGGTGGGTAGCGAAAGCAAGGGCGATGGAAAATGCAGTGATGATAAGCAACAGTAGACAACTGTTGCGTCTTATCAAGGAAACCGGTACTAGGATTCCGAATGTACGTGAGAACATTTGGGAGAAGGACGGTCGTAGCGTTCATTCTCAACCTAGCAGATCGGATCGATTGGCAGAACACTTCAGAGATCAATCCAACTAGCCTTCAGCCACACTTCCGTTGCACAGGATGTCCGGTCAACCTTACTAGAAAATCGATGTAAGTCCTTCGACTCGTGATGAAGTTGAAAATGCTGTAGGAAATCTAGAGCGAGGCAGAGTAGCACAGCCTGAAAGGCTTGCCCCGAAGATTTTTAAGGATGATGGTCCAGTTTTGGCAATTGGATTGACTGAGATCTTAGATGGAATCTGGGAACTGGACATAATCCCATCTGACTAGTCTCAGCCACTGATTGTCCCAATTTATAAAAACGTACAAAAGTCCTCTGGTGACAATCATAGAGGAATCAGTCTTACTAATATAGTGTCTGAAATATTGGCTGAAATAATACTCCGACAAGTGGTTTGAGTGATGTTGGTATGTGTAGACTAAATGATTAATGTTCACGAGACGATAGTAACCGGTGGTTAGAGGCCTTGAATCACATGGGTCGAAATCGTTGGCATTGGCGCAGGTGCATCCGCTCTTTGTGTCCTCTCAAATGCTTATGTGAACTCCTCATCACCTTTATCTTTCTCCTACTAAATTCTTTTCATTGAATTGTACTTCTTGAATAAATTCCTCCAACCCTAATCTTTCCTATCACTTCTCATACGTCTACTACCTCTAATGCTATGTTATTTCAACTGACAGTTGTGTCTCTGTGCCAATGTGTTATGGCACCTTGAACTGATGTATTTTCGTATGAGGTTGTACGTTGTAACTGATTGACTGATATATATTTGTTACCTCTAATGGACCAGTATTCTCAATCTACTCTGTCCTGGACCTTCGTTTCGTGATCTTCCCAACTGCTATTCACTCTTTTAATGTCTGTCTCCGGTTCTCTTTGTAAAGTGTTCTTTCGTCTCACACTTTACCTTTGGCCTCAAGTCTCCAAGTTACGTCCTACCTCGTAATGCATTCGGATAACTTCTGTGATATGTTTCCTGCCCATTTACGATATTCTCCCCAATTTCTTCCTCAGCTGCTTTCTGGTTTGTCCTCTTCTAAAATAGGTTGTTTCTGATCGTGTCCGGTCTACAGCTTTGTAGTATCTTAGGTAGACACCTGTTGTCTCATGTTTCCTTCCGTTGCAGCTTTTTCTGCTATCATTGTTAAGATGCCCACATATTTATGTTTTTTCAGCTGAAATTCTCATCTTCACTTGCTTGTTTGCCTCTGTGTATTCGGTTTGCGTTGCAACTTTATTCGACTGATTTTAATTCCAATCTTCATGTTCTTCTTTTCTTAAATCGTATCCACAGTGTTGACAGAGATCCATTGATTGTTATGGTGCTTCGTATGGAGTATCAGCTAATGACGTGTTGAAGTCAATGGTTCTTTATTCCGTTTCTCGTTGTTGTGCATTGTAATTTCATCTTCCTTTAGTAGGTCGTGAAAGCTGAGAGCTGTCTTGAATTTGTTGAGTTTGCCAATATTCTGGAGAAAGTCTGTATTAATCTTTTGTGATACTGTTCGCCTAGTTGTTGAGTGTTTTTTCGTTTCAGTTTTATTTTGGTTTCCACGAAGTGATGATTTGAAGCAATGTTGACCTATCTCTTTGTTGTTACATCCTCCATGGTCTTTCTGAACTGTTGACTGATGCAGTTGTTGTCAATTTGGTTCTGTGTAGTGTGACTCGGTGAAACCCATGTAGCTTTTTGTATTTGTTTGTGTGGTAAAATGATGCCACATGTGACGGGTTTGTTGAAAGCAGATAAGTTTGCAAATGTCTCACCGTTTTCATTCCTTTCTCTCTGTCCATGTCGTCCTATGATATCTTCATATCGAGTGTTGTCAACCCTAATGTCGGCGTTTATTTATCCCATCATAATAGTGAAGTTTTTCGTGATGATTGAGCGCATCCTCTCATAGAAATGATTCTTCATATGCTGGTTGTTTTTGTTGGTGTGTGGTGTGTAACTCCTTATGACATTCATTGTGATCCACTGTTTCATTGTCTTCATCGATGCTGTGGTGTTTCCTGCTCCAGGTGAATTTCATCATATAAGTGCTTTGTGTGCCTGTTTGGATAACGTGAAACGACTCCTTGTGAGTATGCGTACGAGACATTTCTTTCCTGATGGCTGGACTATAACATTTCATCCGAAGTTAGTCTTTTCTGTCCAGCCTACGTCTAATGGGTCTCATTTATTCTGAGCACTCACAAGTTGTATCTTTTCAGTTCTTCGGCAACTTAAATATATCTCACACTCTCCTACATTTTGCGAACATTCTATAGATCTATGGTAACTGTTACTCTGGTTGTCAGCAGGGAATCAGCCTCTTGACTTCCAAAGGACCCATTTTGTAGATGAAGACGTTTCGGCTGCAAGGACAAAGTTTAAGCGATTTAAATTATTTATTCTTATTTGCGGTTTTCTAGTTAATTTGTTTTCTACGGGATGGAGCTGCTACACACGTCGTAATCCCTCTTTTATTGGTGCTTGAGAGAGGAGGTAATAGTAGAACTGCTCTAGTAATTAAATTACGTATTTCATTATTACAGAGATTTTACGTATTGTGCAACCCAGAAATAAATGATCATTTATTCTTCTTCGTCATTTTATTTTCATTTATTTGGATAATTTATCCTGTAGGTACTTCAACTGGTGCTGCCATATCATTATTCGTAATATCTGGCAAATGTTTACATTGTTGTCGTACATTGTTATTTCGATTCAAAGATCTTGTTTTCTGTGGTAAACGACCATATCCACCTGAACCATTAGAAACGTTAATGCGTGATGAATTCGGTGATTATACTGTAATGACTGATTTAAAAACAGTGAGGTAAAAAAAACCACTCTATTTTTCCATTTGAATCCATAATATTATCTTTTTTTAAAAAGAAACATTCTTTAGCTACGATTAATAAAAATTAATAAAAGATTAGAGTAAAAGTAGTGTATAGACTGATAAATGAAATCACCACAAGCCTGTTACAGTGGACAAAAGTAAAAGATCAATGGTTGCTTTTTTATAACGGTTATTGTATTCATCTGTTAACTAACAATTCAACTCCCGGGAGATCACATTATTTTAACTCTATAATTAATATTCGCATATCATCAATCAGGTAATAAGTGCTTCTGTTACTTGAAAACAAATCTATACCATATATAGTCTTAGTCAGAACCTTCATACTTCAGAATTAACGCAATATTGTTTAGTTAACATAGTCCAGTTGACTATATTTTGGAACTCTCTGATCAGTTAGCGATATAATACCTTTACTATTCCGTTCGTTCTCCTTTTCACTGTGATTGAATTCGCGTGAGATTGTGTATTTATCTAGATGTTGACACTTACCCAGGAACGTGATAAATGATGTGTAGTTTCATTATCTAGCTTATTGTCATCCTATAATAGCAATTAATTTTCATTTGTTTGAATCTCTGTGAGAACTATCTCATTTGTTTAAGAATTCTGAGATGGTGGAGAAAATTTGTAGCTCAGGTGGATGATTATGTTGAAGTTTCGTTATCTGAGCTGGATGTTTTGGTCCAGCTCAGATAACGAAACAACACCACGATTCAAGAATTCTCTTTAAACAGATTTTCATTTTGAGATAAGGCTTAGTTGTTCCAAAACAATAAAATTTATTGCCGTAAATTAAACAGTTCAACTATTGATGTAGTTGTGAATCATG
Source organism: Schistosoma turkestanicum (assembly GCA_944470395.2). Classification (NCBI taxonomy): domain Eukaryota; kingdom Metazoa; phylum Platyhelminthes; class Trematoda; order Strigeidida; family Schistosomatidae; genus Schistosoma; species Schistosoma turkestanicum. The sequence continues at coordinate 11,394,411 of OX103979.1, read as the reverse complement.
TAAGAAAAACGACACTTGATGATGCAGTCAACCACTATGATTATGACCAAGTTACAATCTATAGAGTAGATGAATTACTAAAGGTGGTGATCAATAATTATACTAAGAAAAGCTATCAATGAGTTAATACAAAGTAATCAAATGGTAATCGTGTTGAATTTCGATGCAATTGTTTTAAGTTTACAATTTTATAAACATTTGAAAGATACAAGAGTAAATAAAATCTAACAGTTTGTCGGATTTTTTTTAAATTGCGGGTAAATGTTTACACTAAATGAGATCTACATAGTTGAAATCAATGAATTGATTTGAATGCGTCACTTCATTTTCATATAACTATATACCGAAAACTAATATATTTAAATCGGTGCATCGGTTTCAACTCTATAAATGTATTCAGGGCAAAACTTCTGTGGTTATTAAAAATCTAGTCAGCAGGGCTACCACGATTACTCCATAAAGAGATATTTCGACGTTGAATAAAACATAGTAAACACCTTGTGGTTCAATAAATTCACCATAAATATTATTAAAAACATACTAAAACGAAGTGATTCATCCTTAAAAATCAACTCTAATGAAATACCTTGAATTGGTACTGTTGTTTCATCTTACCTCGACATACAACAAAAGAATTTGAATACATCTTCAAAATATACAGAATAAAGCTTTGTACAAATCAATCAACTCTCTTCAAAATATTTTAGTTTGAAATTAGGGAAAATACTATTTACATTGATATAGAAATGCACCCTCAGATTAGGTCCTGTCGATTGTGATGCATTCTGTGTTGGAGAGTTTTCTCGTAAAATCTTGACTCGAGTCAAGAAACACTTAATCCACGCTCAGGTGTCTCCTAGTAATTGCGTAGAACTGGAAAAATTCCATTTGAACCGGCAATTTTCTGTATTCATTAACCATCAGATAGATATTGGAAATATCAAAATAATTCAGAATGATTTATCCTAACCATAAATCTCTCTGCTTTCAATGAGAAAGAAGGTCTGATTGTTCATCTAACTCAAATTGTTTTATCTAGACAATCACAATTAACTCTGTTCATTTCGTATGCAATTTATACACAATCAAATTTTAACTCTATTTTTTCATTGTACATATTTTCCATTTTTCACATCCACCTTCATACACGGAAATAAACTCAGTGATGTCGAATACAAAATCATGTTGATCAAAAGTTTCAGATGATATTGAAATAATCATTTTGATTTTGGCTGGACTGAAATTTCCCCTTTTCACTCTATACTATCCAAATTTGTTAGTTTTTATTCGATTATTTATTTACTTACTGTACACAAATAGCGTACACTCAGTCATAAAGCGCTAAAAATTCAAATTTCTACCCATTAGCATATCACAAATATTTTCACAGTTAAATGAGTAACTGTCTCACTCGTGATACTAATTAAACTCTATTGACTGCTGATCAAAATATATTATTTTACCAATAAATAGTAACTTGCTCAATAGACTTATAATTTCATAACCTATATCGATAAAATCACTTTTCAGTTCGGTTATCAAACGTTTCATAAACTCAATACATTAAAATACGTAACTCTTTAGGATCTCTCACAAACCGAGTATTAATTGTTTCATAACACATAGTATTGCTTTCAATCTACGTTGTTCTGTATCAAAACAATTTCTGTCAGTCATTTACACATCATTTTTTATTCCAAAAATATTAGAGTTGCTGTAACCACACTTGTCAGTGATCGATGTCCACCGGTGTTGCATATGTTCAGAAACTATAAATCTCCCCGTGCTCGAATACAACAAATCCTAGAAACACGTCAATATGGGTCAAAGTCTTCTGTTTATCAACCAATACACAATAAAGGTAATAGATTGACCCATCGTCGATCAACTTCTGCTGTCAATGAACTTGAACGTGAAGCTGCTTCTCCAAAATCGTCAACCCTTTCAACTTCCCAATCAATTTTAAATTTTTTCGCAAATGCTCAGGGATTGTTAATAGGTAGTGAAACAAGTGCTAATCTTTCAACTTCCGACACTGATCTAAATAAGCAGTTCGAACAAATGCCTGCAGATAATGAACATGTAAGTTTCTCCATTTTGTAATTATAAAATACAAGTATTAATAAGAATTTTAATAATTTCAAAATGATGAGAATATCTTGTTCATGTAGAAACAAATATAATATTACCTAATTTCTAAACAGTATGAAATTTTTTTTAACTATCTACAAGCATTGAGAACACGATGACTTAACTGTTAAAACATTCAATTTTCAACTAGTAGGTTATAGGTTAGGATCCATATTTTATCTACATCAATTTAAGAAGCTAAGTGATATTCCTAATACTTAAACAAATAAAATATAACTGAAACTTCAATTCATAACAAGATATCAGGAATCATTTTCATGCAATCAAATGAAAATATCTCATGTTCTGTCAGTTGTTTAAAAATTTTCCAAATATGAATAATTTTACTTTATTACATCTTAAGTTAAATTCTTGTATATAAATCATTAAGTTGAAAACTGTGAGCAAATGTAATACTTCGCTTGAGAATAATAAGTCTTTTCATAATCATTGAATTCTTATTTAACCGATTATTGATCTCTCTAATTGATCAAAATGTAAACTATATACTGGATCACTGTTTTGTTAACTGATTGCATAGTTTATTTATTATTCTTTGTCCATATATCACTGCTTGTTAATTGAGTAATTTCATTAACATTAATAACACTTTTACGGTTTTACTTTTAATACACTTTTTATCTTTATTATTATTTAGCCAGTTTGGAAAGCTGCTCGAGCTTCAAGTGCTGCACCAACATATTTTAGACCTTGTGGACGGTTTTTAGATGGTGGATTAATTTCAAATAATCCAACATTGGATATTTTAACAGAAATTCAAGAATTACAACTTCTACAACGTTTAAAAGTTGGTCATTTGTTTGAATATTAATAATAACATTATTATTCTATCATTCCGATTAATAATTTTCTTAGGGTTTATGAACGGTGTAACAAAAAGGTCGATGGCGAGTATTGCAAGAATGCATAGTGTCAATTAAGCTAACACCCTCGTTACAAATGACAACTGTCATCTTTTATTTATATTAAATTGACTGGTGACGCAATTACAATATCATCTGTTCGCCCATATATTTCATTGTTGAAACTAGACTGAACATTAACGATACAATCTAACGATAGCTGTTTCAAGTGGCTAGTCGGCAAGCCTACATCTATCTTGTTCGCACCAAAGTAGTCACATATGATATATATATATATATATATATATATATAAACTTCGTATTTTCAATGTTTAAATCGAATTAAAATATTTTATTCTTAGTTACCTTATATAAGCTTTCCAATCGCTTATTCTGTTTATTTCCTGTTTTGTCTGGTGTCTCTTCCATAATATTCACTATCTTGCTGCTTTTACTTCATGAACAGGAACCATTTCAGTTCCGACATTATAAATCGATAACACAGAAACTGATACAAGGGACGATTTTCTCATTTTAAGGTGTGATATGGTCCGGTATATTTGTATATAAAACTGTATTTAAATTATAACTAATTTTTGGTGGCTGGCTTACGGACTACTGGACTAAGAGGCAGAGTAGAGGTGAAGAAGCTATCGTGAAGTGAACCAATAAAGGTTTAGATCTGACTCAAGATTACTGGCGCTAAACGTAATCCTGATTAGTGTTTGTAATTGTCACGCAATATCGGTCAATGGTTTGGTATATAACAGTTTGTTTAAATTCTTAATTCTAACCCTTGTCATTTGAGACTTCTCAACATGAAGTGACTAGAATCTTTAGGGGATGGTCAATTTGTGGGGTTCAGACGTGTTGGGTACGTTAGATCCCTGGAACTCACTTGGTACATGTCCTGATTTTGGATTTTATGTTTTCGAGCATGGGCCGATCAGTTGACCTTGATATTACATTTCTCAGCCGGAAAATCCTTGGCTGTTGTTCGTTGATGTATTATTTTAGTACATTATTTTTGTGGCTCTCCCAAGAACGTTTCTATCTTGTATAAATAAACTCGATTTATGTGCTCAAAAACCTCATATTTCCTGGGTGCTTGTACAATACACTTTCTACGTCTTGTCAAGACTTCTTACTCTACTTAGTGGGGCTTTGAGACGCTCGGATGATAATAGCCTATCGTGTCACTGGATCATTTATCTTCACTCTCGTTTACTGACTAAGGTGACCTCGTAATAGTTTCAAGTATATCAATTGACGAGCATAACAAAACCCTTTCCACATGACTTCACAATCTAAAATATTATTTCATAGACTATTTGAAGGTGACAGTTTTATCAAGTAATTAAAGAGTGTGTTCAGCTTAAGAATTTCAGCGATTACAATGTAAAATCCACTCTTTGGGAATTCTGTAACCGAATATGTCGGTTGTTTTTATTACTCAAAACGTTCTTTTTACACTAGTAATGATAGATTTTAAAGTAAAACTCCTTTTAATCTTTTAGAATAAACCAATAACTCCAATAGCAGTGGTTGTTTCCCTTGGAACTGGAAGGATGCCTGTAATGCCTGTAGAGACAGTAGATGTATTTCGTCCACAAAATATCATGGAAACATATCGATCTGTACGTGGTTTTGGATTCCTTGGTCGTATTCTGGTTGAAATTGCTACTATGTCGGATGGTGAGTTGTTCGATAGATTAGGAAAACATTTTTGTGTGAATTCAGTATAATTAACTAGCCGTCAATAATGATGCTTTATAACGGCAAGCTGCACAAACCAATCATCTATAAAGTGTTGGTAAAAATGTAGAGGTAGTAGTAGTTCGGTTGTTTAAGCACCCTAGGGTCTAACCAATAAACCACAGGTTCTAAATCTGTTCCACCTATTTCACTTACGACAACTAAACGGTGTGACCTTAGTTCAGCTACACAGGTATCCATTCAAAAAAGAAGGTGAAGAACGCGTGTTAATAAGGACTATTAAAAGGCTATATATTGATAAAGGTGATCATTCAGAGTAGGAATAACGTTTTTAATGTAAACTGTGTTCGATTCACCCTCCATCCCTCTCCCTCACTACCACTCAAAAGTGTATTTTTCTAAACGTATCATGATTAGACTGCTTCCAACAAACACTGCAATTTCTCGTATTCGGTAACAAATCGTTATTGTTTTGACAGCAATCATCCACATCTATTGAACCAAGAACTTTATTTCTCAACTCTTAATATTCGTTCGAGTCTGAATATTTATTTAGTAAAGATTAATAATAATAATAATAATAATAATAATAATAATTTCATGGTTATATATTTATGTCTTGTTATGAGACTCCTCGGCATTGCGCATCCACGAACTTGTGATTAGGAATCGAACCTAGGACCTTCCATTTTGGACGCAAAGGCCTAACTCCTTGATAAATGATCCAGAATCCAATGGTGTAAAAGTTTGACTTCGATCGATCCACATTCCTGCACTTTGATCTTCCACTGTCTTCGGTAATTACCTTCCTCATTCTCTAAAGGGATTAGCTCCTTTGGTTAAAGCTTCTCACTAAAACTCCGGAAATTTTCGCTCAAAACTAGTCACTAGTAAAAAAAGATTATTGTCATTATTAGATTGTGGAGGTTTTCGAAACTCTGCCCACTTGTTTTGTACACTGCACACAAATAATATACTTAATAACTATCGCATTATCGTGGGATTATTTCAGTACACTCGGTTATCATGATTAAAAACTCTGTCTGGAGCAGTTCTATGGTTACTGCCGGTCCCAAGCATGGATAAAGGAGGAAGGATTACAATGGGGTTAGCAACTCCATCCCACAGAAAACTAATTTACTAGAAAAACCCTAGCGAGAATAAATAATGTGAACCACTTAAACTCTGCCCTTGCAGCTGGAACGTCTTTATTTATAAAAGATATGACGTCTCCTAATGAAAGCCGAGTTTCTTCGGCAGTTACGAGGCCGATGCTCTTCTGAAAAACCAGAGCGACAATTGATATAGGTACACAGGATGTCCGCACAATCTAGGAAACCGTGGAAAATATTTGGGTGTCCGAGGAAATAAAACGATACAACTTGGAGGTGCTTAAAATTAGTGAAATCCATTTAACATAGGCAAAAAAATTCACTTAAGGTGAGATGCTGTTGTAATGCGGTCATGAAAAAGGAAACGCCTCACACACGCGCATACAAAGGAGTTGTACAAAAGCCCATAAAATACTTATCTGATGGGAATCTCATGGAATTAAGGTCATCAAAACCTTCAAAACAAAGAAAATGGGATTACAATGAGCATCGTTCGGTCCTATGCGCCCACCAGCGAAAACAATGGAGACAACAAAAACCAATTCTATGCTAGCCTGAAGTCAATCGTTAAGAAATGCTCAGCAAAGGATCTTACTGTTCTTATGGGAGACCTATGTTTCATGCTTGGAGTGAGCTGGATTAAGTATAGAGACATCATGTGACGACAAAGACTAAGAAAGAAGAACGAAAACGATGAGAGATTCGCAAATCTGTGCCTTCATCAGAATGGTTATAGGTGACGCCATAATCCCACACAAAAGTATACATGAAGCTACTAAAATAAGCTAATTACCAATAATTTATATCATTACTACTGCGATTTTATCCATTTACTTTCCCGGAAAATATTTTTTTCGGAAAAATTCAAAATTCACGAAATTAAGTTACAAGGTAAACTGTCCTGTAATTACTTACAAATACGTCTAAGCTTGAGTTCGTGCTTGAAAACAATGTTAATACATACGACTGTGCACTCTGAACAAATAAAACAGTCGGCTAGGACGAACGTGGGTGTTTCTTTGAGAGACTGGCTCTAAACTCTATATTCTGATTTGTAGTAGTGTGAAATGGTAATAATATATATATCATGCTTCAGCTAACCCCGTTTGTGCTACGAGCACTAGTGAAGAGCAGACTCGAAAAAACCAGGCTGGTTTCAGACCTGGGCGTGGATGTATAGACCACATCTTCACACTACAACATGTCCTGGAGTACAGAAACACATTTAGACGTCCGACAATAGTTGTCTTCCCGAAACTTAAGGCAGCATTCGACTCAGTGTATCGTGAGGTTTTGTGGCAGTGTCTGTCATTGAAAGGTGTACCAAAGAAGTACATTAACCTCATACAAGCTCTCTACTCGAACACCACTGGTCGAGTGAGAGCTTACGGCAAACTGTCATTGGAATTCCTTACTTCAAATGGTGTACGCCGGGGATGTCCACTTCCCCCATTCTTGTTCACTTTTGTCATATACATGCTGCTAGATATAACCTTATCCTCGTCCGACTTTTCAGAAGTCGACTTTCTACCAGGAGGCTTGCTTACTGACCTAGAATATGCCGATGACATAGTTCTATTTGGTGAAGACGCTGACAAAACGCAGTCTTCTGACTACCGTAAGCAACAATGCAAGCATGTTCGGGATGCTGTTCTCACCCTCGAAATGCAAAATGTTGCTTCAAGATTGGGTTACATCGGCACCTGAACTAGTGATAGGGAGTGAAGTAGTCGAGCGTGTTGACCGTTACACTTATCTTGAGTCTGATCCGTGCTGATGGCCTGGTTTGTGATGAAATCTCAGCTCGGATACAGAAGGCTCGATTGGCTTTTGCCAACCTGTGTCACCTATGGCTCAGGCGAGATATCCGTTTGTGGGTGGCCAAACCAAAACATTGCAGAAATCCATGAAGTCAGACAAGTGGACTGAGTCATGCTGGTAGATGTAGGCTATCTGGTTGGGGTCCGCGAGACGTATATCGTCAATGGTTAGAGACCTTGATCGACATGGCTCAGAATTGTTTGCAATGGCGCAGGTACCTTCATTCATTATGTTCTCTCCAATTCTAACCTTCTGAATTCCTCATAATCTCAATCTTTCTCCTTCTAAATTTATCTCACTGAATTATACTTCTCGAATCATATCTTCGCTCCCTAATCTTCTCCATTACTGCTAATACTTCCATTATCGCTATCACTCTTGGATTTTAACTGACAATTGCGTCACTGTGCTGACGTGGTCAGTCAGTCAGATGCAACGTAGAACTTCGTACGTAAGTACATCAGTTCATGTCGCCATACCACATCAGCACAGAGATATAATTGTCAGTTCAAATCCAATAGTAGAAGAGGTAGTAAAGGTATTAGAAGTAATCGGAGAGGTTAGAATTAGAAGATATTATTCACGAAGCATGATTCAATGAGATAAGTTTAGAAAGTAAAAACTAGAGGTGTTGAAGAACCCAGAAGATTAGGATTTGAGAGAACACAAAGAATAAATGCACTGGCGCCATTGCGAACGATTTTGAGCCATGTCATTCAAGGTCTCTAGCCATCGATTATTATCATCTCGCGGACCCCAACCAGGTAGTCGACAATTACCGACATGGCTAAGTCCACTCGTCAATGACTTCATGGATTTATGCCATGTTTTGGTCTGGCCGCCCCTAGCTTTCTTCCAACCTATTCCTACACTACAAAACAAGGCTCGACGAGGCAGTCGATGGTTAGGCATACGCAACACATGTCCCAACCACCTCAACTGATTAAGTTTCACCACTTCATCGATTGATCTGCCATCCTTACCTAGCACCCGATTCCTAATAACAGCGTTGCTCACTCGAGTGTCCCACGATATACGAGCAATGCTTTGAAGACAACTATGATCGAAAACCAATAACCGACGAGTATCTTCTACTCTCACTGGCCATGTTTCACAGCCATCAGGTAGGACGGAGCGAACTACTGCACAGTACACTCGTCCTTTAGTCAGCAAACGGATATCTCGCCTACGCCATAAGTGACGCAGGTTGGCAAAAGCCAATCGAGCCTTCTGTATCCGTGCCGAGATTTCGTCAGTCACCAGGCCATCAGCACTGATGAGACTCCCAAGATAAGTGAAGCGGTCTACACGTTCGACTACATCACTCCCTATCACTAGTTCAGGTGCCGATGCAACCCAATCTTGAGGCAACATTTTGCATTTCGAGGGGGGAAACCACATCCTGAACATGCTTGCATTGTTGCTTAGGGTGGTCAGAAGACTCTGCATTTTGTCAGCGTCTCCACCAAGTAGGACTATGTCATCGGCATATTCTAAGTCAATAAGCGGGCCACCTAGTAAAAGGTCTACTCCTGAAAATTCAGACGAGGATAAGGTTATATATAGGAGCATGTCTATGATAAAATTAAACAAGAATGGAGAAAGTGGACATCCCTGACGGACACCACTTGAAGTAGAGAATTCCGGTGACAGTTCGCCATAAGCTCTCACTCGACCAGTAGTGTTCGAGTAGAGAGCTTGTATAAGGTTAATGTACTTCTTTGGTACACCTTTCAATGACAGACACTGCCACAGAACCTCACGATCCACTGAGTCAAATGCCGCCTTTAGGTCCAGGAAGACAACTATTGTAGGACACCTAAATGTGTGTCTGTGTTCCAGGGCCTGTCGTAGTGTGGAAATGTGGTCTATACAACTACGTCCAGGACGAAAACAAGCCTGGTTTTCTCTAGTCTGCTCTTCACGAGCTTTCGTTAAGCGTCGAAGTATTATTGAGGCCAATATTTTAGATACTATATTAGTTAGGCTGATTCCCCTGTGATTGTCACAAGAAGACTTGTGTCCTTTCTTATAGATTGGGACAATCAGTGATTGAGACCAATCGGATGGGATTATGTCCAGTTCCCAGATTCTACCAAAGATCTCAGTCAATCTAGCTGCTGAAACCGGACCACCATCCTTAAATATCTTAGGGATCAGTCAATCAGGACCTGCAGCTCACCCTCGCTTCAGGTTACCTAACGCTTTCTCGACGTTATTAAGACTGGGGGGACTTACGTCAACTTGCCATTCAGGATGACTGGAGATCGTGGGTAACCGAAGAGTGGCTCGAGGCCAGTTGAATTGATCCCCAAAGTGTTCTGCCAATCGATCCAGTCTCCTGGATTGAGAATAAATAATAGTCCCGTCATTTTCTGAGATAGTCTCACTTACACTAGGATTCCTAATACTAGTTTGCTCGATAAGTCGGAAAAGTTGTCTACTGTTGCCTATCGCCGCTGCCTTTTCCGTTGATTTGCTTTCGCCACCCACCACTGTTCGCGATCGTTACGTAGGCTTTTCATATGTCTGCGCGTAAGTTGACTTCGTTCTTCATCATGTTCAGAGCCAGGTGGGATGAGTTTTCGGGCATCCATCAAATCGGTGGATGCTACTGAGATCCACGGCTTCATTCTAGTCTTATGGTCAACCTTACTAGCAGATATCACTGCTGTTTCCACAGCCTTTTTGATATCATTCCATCCTGTTTCCGGATGGGAATCGCTTAAATGGTCGCCTAACTCTCTTTCTAGTTGTTCCTGAAATATATTCTTCGCCTTATTATCATTAAGTTGAGCCCTAAGAGGCTTTCTTACGGTGTCTTTCCTACGCCCAGTAAGCTTTAAACAAATACGCGCTCGCACTAGGGCATGACCTGAATCTAGGCATGTGCCCCAGAACGAGCGACAGTTCTCTATCGAACCCCTCCATCGGTGGCTGACGGCGATGTAATCTAGTTGCGTCCAACGTTGAGACGACTTTGGGGGTCGCCAGGTCAACAGACGTTTTTCCTTAAGCCTGAAGTTGGTGTTTGCTAAGAATAGGCGGTTGTCTGATCATGCTTGCAACAGACTGTCACCATTGTCTGTTCTCTGACCCGCGACACCATAACATCCACCTAGGTGTCTCCTGCTCACTTAGTCTACCTACTTGAGCATTGAAGTCACCAGCCATTATTACTATCTCAGAGCGCCTAGCTTTTTGGAGGAGGTGCGAAAGCTTTCTTTAGAACTCATCCTTAACCTCGTCTGAACTGCAGTCAGTGGGGGCATAGGCAGATACGATGAAGAGGCAACGGCGATTGTCCCAATCTTTCCGAGTCCTTACTGTCGCGTTTAGTCGGACAGCGCACAATCGACTATCTATTGGGATCCAGTCAAGGAGAGATTGTTCTGCCCTACGACTCAATGCTATGCCTACACCAGCAAGACCCCTAGAAGTAGCATCAGGGCTACCGGATACACGAAGAGTAAATCGAGCTGCTTCTTTATTTTGACATGGTGTGGCCAAGTGTATGACTCGACTCGGATCCTGTATGCGCGTTTCCGAGACGCAGCATACATCGATGGCACGAGATTCTAAAGTCCTAGCTAAGGAAGCCTGTTGCCCTATTCGACACAATTTCCGTACATTAAATGCTCCAACATGTAGTCTAGAGCGAGGTTTAAGGAGACCAGGAACGACGTTTCGCGAACTCGTATCGTCTGCATTAGCTGTGCACTGTGATGAATGAATGTGAGAAGAGTTAGTCGTGGAGATAAGAGAGGTACTAGGGGGTGTAGGAAGGATTTGATTTTGACCAATTTGGTCTCGCGTGCTGTTATGGGTATGAGGGCGGTTGTCACTTCCCGGCCGCCCACACCGTGGAAGGTTGTTTCTTGAGGATCCTGAAAAGGAAGATAGATTAGTGTTGATCTTAGAGACCTGGCAGCGTGACTGCACATCCAAGGGGACAACTGCTTGAGGCCGGTCACGCACGGCCTTTTTATGAAATGTTTTTTGAGGATTAGCTCCGTTCTTAAAGGCCCTTAGTGGGCACCCTTACCCAAGGAGACGGAAATCCGTGAGTTAGGGGAGGTGTGACATTTTTAGGGCCGACCTTTTCTAACCCTTCCTTCCTTGTGAGAAGGCAGCATCGCTGCAGATGCTGCTTGTTGTCCGAGGGAAACACCTTACTGCTGTCACACCCCTCTGCAGTCAGCAGTACGACTTCGCCCTCAGACCTTGGGTAGCTGCTTTTAGTCTCATCGTTCTCCAATCGACCTGTCTGGCATGGTAGAACCTTGAGGAACATATGTTCCAGCCAGTATAGCTCGGTTGGGTCATCATGATAGGCAAGCCCGACCACCACGTCAAGATAGCAGCTACGGTCGGGCTGACGTGGTATGTTAACCTCAACTGATGTACTTACATACGAGTTCTGCGTTGTATCTGTCTGTCTTTTTGTTTGACGGTGGTAATAAGCCGAGTACGGTTTCGTGGAAGTTTTTTTATGCGTTCATTTAACCAAACAGACATGAAAATGAAAAGCGTACGAGCAAAGAGAATTGGAGCGAGTCGGAAAATGCTAGTGAGTCAACTCTCTTGCCCGGAAGAATGACTATGTACCTATAGTCAGGCAATAACAGGTTAGCCATGTAATAAACTAGAAAGCGTACACACACAACCATATTTACAATACTCGATAAAGTTGGCGAATTATTACAAATATAAAAATGGTCGATATAATTATCGAATAACTTAAACGACCAATCATAAAAGTTAGCATGGTAAGGTGCTACATGTTCACTATTAACATATTTACTGATGAATGGTGCCTGTTTGAATCAATATCCTTTTATTTCTATCAGCATTTTTTTTCCCGAAGATTTATTTGGTAAAATGAGCTAAAAGAAAAGAAAAAACAGATTGTGTTATCTTCGCGTATCCACCTTAAAAACGGTGATTTTCCGTTTATTCCAAGACATTAATTTACTTTGTCAATAAATAATATGGCAATAGGATTAGACTAACATATTTTAAATGAAAGATTTATTTTGTAATTCTTAACATTTTAGGTCGAGTTGTTGATCGTGCCAGTGCATGGTGTGGTTCACTTGGAGTACCATTCTTTCGATTCAGCCCTCCATTATCAACTGATGTTGGTCTTGACTCCACCGATTCTAAAGAACTTTTACTAATGATTGTTGAAACTCAAACATATTTACGTCGAGTTCGTGAACGGATTGAACTTTTAGCTTCATTGTTGCAATAAACTGTATTCATATATATATATATATATAAACATAAATTTTCAGTTGTTTTACAGACTATTTTTGAGATATCAATACAATGATTTTTTTTTCGATATAACTATATTATCAAACTTATTATCATTATTCGACGGACATAATTTTTTTAAATTTGACGTATAAAATCAAGATTCCCAACTAAAAGGTATTGTTTCGATTTTAATTGACCCATTCTTCACCTTTGTTTTCCAATTATTTATAAAGCTTCGTTTTTTATTATCTCTAATTCATCATGTTTATTTGTACTTTGTATAAAAATATTTCAGTACTTTATTTTGTTAAACAATCGACGTGAAACAAGTTTGTATACATACAGACGCTCTGCTTTACACTTTGTTTTCTATCGGTTTAACTATTTTGATTTCGATTGCTGTTTTCATTGTTTTAAAACAATCAGTTGGTATATTTTAAATAATCCCTCTAATGAAGAAGAATTTATGTACGATATTATTTCATTGACAATCATTTAGTTTCACAATATTAATAGACACTATCAACGTCTAAGATAGCAGACATCTTCATAACTACTTGCGTAGTTCATAATTACCTTTACTTGCAAGTTCATTGGAGAAAGCCCAATAGGAAAACTGCAAATCATCTTCTGAAAAGTATTTCGTTTTGAATGATTTCAAAAGCCCTTTAGTTGTTAGTATCCTTACTGAATGTTAGCTTACTTTATATTCGGATCAGCTCATTTTACTGTAGGAAATGTAGTTTCTTTAATGTATCAAAATTTCCAACTGAAAGTTTTGCTTAGCAAAATAAGTCATTTCACTGAATCCGTTGATCTAGCAAATGAACTGCTCTTTATCATAGCTACATTGATTAAAAGTTTCGAACATGAAAGTAAGGTAGTTAACACTTGTGAAGTTCGTTCAGAAGATAGTTTAATCTTATTCCGAATATTTGTTAATACTTTATACTAGAAAACAAGAACAAAGTTGAAGAAAATGTTTTTAATTATGTATTCATATAAATACCAAACGTTAACCACAGTGGTGTGCAAATACTAACCGTTTGACCATCACGTCTCCATTCAGCTTGTATTCGTGCCCAGAAAGTCTGTTTAAGTAATGCGAAATTAGGTCTCGATGAATATGAAATTTATTTGGCTGCACGCTATTACTACTGACTGAAATGTATATTAACTCACAGCAAACAGTAGGTTAAGAGTAAGTGGAGACTTTGTGTTTTTGAAGGTTTATTTATCGGATAACAATTTATAGATATCAATTCATCATTCATTTCCAAGTAGTTTCAGGATATTAATCACTCGTTTTTAATTGATATGCAAGACATAATGCATTTTACTCATTGTACTATCATGCAAGACCGTCCAATGATACTAGTTTAAGAAAGCAATGTTTCCAAATTAACACTAAGCATATATATATATATATATATATATAAAGTTTTCATAATCTTTTTAAAAAAATATAGAGGTGTTTACTATCAGCAATTTCATCAGCCAACCGATCTACAAGCTACTCTGTAAAAATTTGTTTTGAATCATTGAAACGCAAATTTGCGAACAGTACTAATTCCTAAGTCAATAAACAATGAAAACACATTTCTATCCATATATGACTAACATCATCCATCATTTCGTTCATTAAATGAGGATCGCATCTGGGTACGAATTTGTTTCAGTTAACATATTTATTAGTAATATTTCTACTGGAATTAATGTACTTCAGCCTTGACCGATTAAGACATTTTCAAAACAAAAAACCTCCACGCAAATACACATCTTACCATAGAAAATGTCGAAATAAGCGTGGACAATGTCAGGGTGCATCAAAAAGCTCGGCACGAGTCTGTAGTGGTATACTTTTACGAAGATAACAATTTCTGAAACACAAACATTTATTACTGTACTTAATTCTGACAATATATATATATATATATATATATAACTCCGCCAGTAGAACCTTCGGGGCTACTGCCAGTCCCAAGCCCGGATAAAGGAGGAGGGTTGAACATGGGGTTGGCGGCCACTATCCCAACTGTAAACTAACTTGCCATAAAAACGCTAACAGGAAAAAATAATTCAAACCATTTTCACTCTGCCCTGGGAGTTGCAAGAAGAATTATGACGTCGCGTGATGAAAGCCGAGTTCCCTCGGAAGTCACAGGGCCGATGCCTCTTCTGACAACCACAGCAACCATTCTTTTAGGTACATGGAACGTTCGTACATTGTGGGAGACTGGAAGACTATTTCAAGTTGCGGCAGAAATGAAAAGATACAACCTCGAGGTGCTCGGCATCAGTGAAACACACTGGACACAAGTAGGACAACTGAGACTAGCTTCAGAGGAACTGCTGTCATACTCTGGTGATGAAGAGGAAAATGCTTCACATACACAAGGAGTTGCACTGATGCTGTCCAAACATGCACAAAAGACACTGATAGGATGGGAATCTCATGGACCCAGGATCATTAAAGCATCCTTCAAAACAAAGAAAGAGGACATTACAATGAACGTCATCCAATGTTATGCACCTACCAATGACTACAATGACGACGTTAAAGATCAATTCTACGAAAGGCTGCAGTCAATCGTCGAGAAATGTTCACCAAAGGATTTGACGATTCTGATGGGAGACCTGAATGCCAAGGTTGGAATGGACAACACTGGATATGAAGACATCATGGGACGACATGGACTGGGAGAAAGAAACGAAAATGGTGAGAGATTTGCAAACCTATGTGCCTTCAACAAACTGGTCATCGGTGGCACAATATTCCCACACAAACGCATTCACAAAGCCACATGGATTTCACCGGACCACACTACTCAAAACCAAATCGACCATATCTGTATCAACAAAACGTTCAGAAGGACCATGGAGGATGTGAGAACCAAGAGAGGAGCTGATATAGCTTCAGATCACCACTTGCTGATCGCCAAAATGAAACTGAAACTCAAGAAACACTGGACAACGGGGCAGAAAACATCACAGAAGTTTAATAAATCCTTTAATACGGCCTTTCTTCGGGATACCGTAAAACTCAACGAATTGAAGACAGCCCTCACCAATATGTTCCAGGCCTTGCACGATATACTCAATGGAAGCAATATTGGCGAACGATTGGAAAGGGATAAAGGAGGCAATCACTTCAACATGTCACGAAGTTCTGGGTCACAACAAGCACCTTCACAAGAAAAGGATCTCTGTTGGTCCTCTTGCAAAAATTGAAGAAAGCAGCAATAAGGGGGCAGTAGTTAATGTCAGTCGAACAAGAGCAGAGAAAGTTAAGGCACAAGCTGTATTCACAGAAGCAAACAGGGAAGTGAAGAAGAGCATCAGAGTTGACAAACGAAAATATGTGGAAGATCTAGCAATGACGGCGGAAAAGGCTGCAAGAGACGGAAACTTGAGACAATTGTACAACAAGGAAGCTGGCCGAAAACTATCGTAAACCAGAGTGACGTAGGTGGGCAGAACACTTTGAGGAACTCTTGAATCGACCAGCTCCATTGTACACACTCAACATGGAAGCACTATCCGCTGACCCCAATTAATATTGGCGCACCTATGGTTGGGGAGATCAGTATGGCAATCAGACAAATCAAGAGTGGCAAAGCAGCAGGACCAGACAACATTCCAGCAGATGCAGACTTGGAAGCAACTGCGAAAATATTTCACATTCTCTTCAAGAAGATTTGGGATGAGGAACAAGTACCATCAGATTGGAAAGAAGGATACCTGATCAAAATACCAAAGAAAGGCGATCTCAGCAAGTGTGAGAACTACACAGGCATCACTCTTCTTTCAATACCAGGCAAAGTCTTCAACAGGGTATTGTTAAACAGGATGAAGGACTTCGAGATCAACAGGCTGGATTTCGTAAGGATCGATGGTGTACTGACCAAATTGCTACATTACGGATCATTGTGGAACAATCAATTGAATGGAACTCACCACTCTACATCAACTTCATTGACTACGAGAAAGCATTCGATAGCGTGGATAGGAAAACACTGTGGAGGCTTCTTCGACACTACGATGTGCCTGAGAAAATAGTCAACATCATACGGAATTCTTATGATGGATTCAACTGCAAAATTATGCACGGAGGACAGCTAACAGAATACTTGGAGAACTACCAAATCCACCATCCATAAGATACAAGTGTTTATTAACAGTTGTCTACGCTAAATACTTCAGATTCGTTTGCCAGACACCATCAGCAACAATGTACTGTGGGAGAGAACAAACCAGATTCCAGTGGAGGAAGAAATCAGGAAGAAGCGGTGGAAGTGGATAGGAAACACACTACGAAAAGCACCTAACTGGGTCACGAGACAAGCCCTCACATGAAACCTTCAAGGCAAAAGGAAAAGAGGAAGGCCAAAGAACACATCACGCCGAGAAATAGAAAAAGATATGAGAGGAATGAAGAAACATTGGACAAAATTGGAAAGGGAAGCCCAGGACAGAGTTGGTTGGAGAAAACTGGTGGTTGGCCTATGCTCCATTAGGGACAACAGGCGTTAGTAAGTAAGTAATTATATATATATATATATATATATATATATATATATATATATATATATCACAACTGCAACAGCGTTAGAAAATGGTAGATAAATCTAAAAATGACGATTCTTTAGCTAACTCCCGGAGACGGGTTCCTAATTTTTGACCTGTAGCGTTTATTCCTCACGACCCAGAGGTCTGGTTCTCGACACTCGTATCTGAATTTGGGGTGCGCTACATCAAGAACCAGTGGCGAATGTTCGCCTGTTCCCTAGAGTTTGTACCTAGGTAGCATATTGGGTACCGTATTACAGGGGTATTTCATTCGCGTGATGACACGCTTTACTCGAAAAATTTCCCCGGCTAACTAAACCATTCGAGGAGAATCTTTCGGTGACTCATCATGTAGTGCACCACTTCGTCACCCGCGGACCACCAGTCACGGCACGACTTCGCCGTTCGTGTCGCCTTACTCGTTCTGAGACGAGTTTTAGCGCTTTTGGCCGCCAACTTCGAACAGCTTACTGTGCCATCAAACATTTCCGGCACTCCGTAGAAGGTCGTAATTTTTTCCTTTTCACCAATCATAAGCCTCTAACATACGCTTCGCGTACCAATTCTGAGCGCCACTTACCACAAGAGTCCAGACATTTGGACTATATATCTCAATTCGTCATATTAAAGGCGAGTCGAACTACGTTGCCGATGCTCTGTCACGTGTTCAGGTGAATGCAGTTACCTTACCGGTGCTTGATCCTCCTGCTATAGCCGCTGCCCAAGCAAATGATCCCTCTTGTACAGAAGCACAACAATCTATATCTCTTTAGTGCCAGGACGTACCACTAGCTACCACCTCAGAAACTATCCTCTCGGACAACTCTACTGGTTTACTCCTACCCACTCTACCTTCTGCTTGTCACCGTCTCGTCTTCGATGCCCTTCATGGTTTGTCTCATCCAGGTATCGTAGATACATTACGTCTTATCGTTGCACGATAGGTCTGGCCTTCCATGAGTAAAGATGTCCGTATGTGGGTAAAGCAATTCTTAAAAACGATCAACAGTGCACAGGTACGTAGCCACCCCTATCGGCACATTTGCAACTCCTGATGGTCCCTTCGATCATGTTCATATTGACATTGTAGAACCATTGCCACCATCGCATGGGTATGATCACATACTTACATGTATCAATGGTTTCACAAGATGGCCCAAAGCTATTCCCATCACTTCTATTACGGTGTAAAAAGTTGCTCACCGCTTCGTAGAACGATAATAGCTCTTTTCGGTTGTTCATCGACTGTCACAACTGACCGAGGACAACAGTTCCAGTTCAAATTATTCTCCTCTCTAACTCAGCTGCTTGGTACAAAGCGCATACGCACTACCGCCTATCATCCAGCTTCAAATGGTTTCATCGCCGACTTAAAAGTGCTCTTCGAGCACACGAAAACAACAATTGGTACGAAACCTTGCCGCTCGTCCTTTTAGGTATCAGAACGAGTTTAAAGGCAGATATTCAATGTTCCCCTGTTGAATTTGTATACGGCACGACATTGCATCTGCCTGGGGAATTTTGCACACCTCGGAGCAGTGATAATTTCAATAAATCAGACTACGTCCAACGATGAGAACACTGCCTTCAGTGTCGACTCGAGTACAACATCGAAAGATTGCTCTCTCCCAAGATTTATCCACCTGTTCGCATGTTTTCATACGAGTAGATTCAGTACGCAAACCCTTGCAACAGCCTAATCGGACCTGCTCGCGTGATTTCTCGTTACGAAAGGACCCTCAAGGTTTCTGGACATGGCCGCGCCGAGATCGTCAGCATTGAACATCTCAAGCCAGCACACGTCGATGACAGTGACCTTCTTGCTAATCCGAGACCCAATGCTAGACCCGTAAAAGCCACTAGCGGGACCCTAAAGCTACTTCGGATCCCACGCTGGATGCGTCAGAGACCTCATTCTCACATCCCAGTCAACAGAACGCGTCACATGCCCCATCTACAGGTGAGACTTCGGTCTCACGTCCAGATCAGCGGATCACGCAGCCTTTGACTTCGGATGAGATTGAGAGCTCGCGAATTGCGCACGAGACTACTGTCTCGCGTTCCAGTCGCTCCGTACACCTAGCTGTACGTTTTCTCGAATAACGACCCAGGTAACAACTGATACGTGAAAGTACACTATCATCGTACTACATGTAAGCTACACTTTTCTCTTTTTCTTTTTTATTCATTTTGTATCCTGAGCCCATGCCTACGGTCATCGCCCTATTGGTACCGTCGACTTCAACCAATCTTGGCCAAAGCTGGCCTGATCACCCAAGCTCTTGTCAATGCACTCAGTCGATGTTTTGGTTTCAAATGTTCTTGTACACGTATGGTTTCGAACTTGTTCGTTCTGGTCGTCTCTGCCCCCCACGTTCAGTCTGGTTCCGTCCTATGTCTGCAGCTTTTTCTGGTCCGGACCGCTACTAACGCAATCTTCAGACTCTGAATAAGAGCCACGCTGGTGTGGCATGCTAACTTGAGCACTAAACTTGACACATTACCATTGGTACAGTTCAACGTAAAAGAATATCGATGAAAAATCGAGCTTCGTTGGTCGCTTCCTGTCCGTCAACTCTTCCGCACTTCAATCGCCCGTTAACCGATCAGCGTTCCCCTCTGTACGAAAGTGTAAAACCTTTCTGGGGTGTGCTGATGGAGTGGTATACTTTTACGAAGATAACAATTTCTGAAACACAAACATTTATTACTGTACTTAATTCTGACAATAATTGTTATATTGTACTCCTTTTGTTTATCTGTACAAAAGACTATCTCTCGCGCACCAAGCCTGTTATCCTCATTCTGTTTCTCCACGCTCCTCCTGCCTGGTCGTTAGCCGATTGTGAATCCTCTAGCCTCTATATTACTTCGACACAACGAGGCTAGTAATAAATATTCTTCTTCATCTAGAATCATCTTTTCGCTGATTTCTAGAATAACGGGATTGGCATTTGTTATCCCGCGAAGTTGTATGTTTATTCAGGGTACTACTACAAGTCTAAATATTAAACTAGATAGAACCAGAACATCTATGCTTTAGAATACATCTGAATTTCGCCGCTCCAATGAAAGGAGGCATATTCAAAATTACCTGAAATCCTCCCAGTGGCATCTCCAACAATGCAGGGAACACTGAAAATATTTACGATTTTAATTTCCTAGTGTCTACGGTTGTCGATATCGGATCTCCAGCAACATCTGGATCATCTGCTTATCAAGCCTCCACAAAATTTCCGTTTTAATACAAGTAGACATAGTTTAAAAACCATGCATACCAAACCACATCACACCTTAAAACAACAAAATACATTGACACACGAACAGAGGCTATAACCAGGTTGGTATCGTGAATAATAAACTAACTACACTCTAGGAAAAATATATCATAATAACAAGGAAAATTTGGTTTCAATAATAGTGTCGAAATCTTTTAGGAACGATCAATAGTCTCTCATTTTGTCCCAATTTAATTTTTCGAATGACTTTTTCCTTCTGAGTAATTGTTAACTTCTTTTAGCATCGGTAATTTTCTGTATTCTCGTAGGTCACTCTAATCTCCTGGTTGCGAAAATTGTACCGATTCCGTTCGTGGTTTTTCGTCCTGTCCTGGAATATCAAGTTCATTGCAAATTGTCTTTTTACTGTGTTAGTTGTCATTTGTTGATGTGTTATGAGTGGACTGCTTTTGTTGATTTGAAGAGAGCCTGCCTTATTTCAGTAGTTCCGTGGCTGGCTCTTACTGAACCGAAGTCACAATAAAAACGTATCATCACTTTGTTCAAGAGGACTGAAGACTGGTTGGTTGGTGGTTTCATCGGCTTGGTAAGTGGAGACGAAATCAAGCCTAGAGTCCTATTTATTTTGTTTCGATCAGGTATATGGAGCTATGATCCATATTCCGTCATGACGTTCCCAATGTCACTTGTCAATTCAGAATAGCTGACGAAGAATGTATTAATAACATTGGTATTTACCACTAGTAATAGCTGGGAAGAATATATTTGTAGAGTCTTCCTGCTGGCTAAAAGGAAAAGACTGCTCAGAGAGACTGGGCCCCACGTGACCTGAAAAACACAGTTTACAGAAGTTGGTCATTGTTATTTTTCACATTTTGCTACAATATATAATTGCTTGGCCCTGTGAGACATAATTTTAGGCGCTAGAGTAAATGGACGTATAAAACCCTACCTCACTGCAGTCTCAGATCTGTCGTTTAGAAACGCTTAATTAGCTATAAGGAAGCTGAAAGTCAGTAGTACTGCAAATCACTAATACAGTTGTCCCATGTGAATGGTTTGATGATGTTGGATAGGGGCGGTATGACGTCGTAGTTTACAAAGAAGTCACACTTATCAGTCAATTCATAACGCGAGCTGCCCTGTCGACATATAAAGTTATTGCATTACGGGGCTGTGAAGATTGTTAAGTTACTCACTGAAATCATGAATCCATTGACGTTAGACCACCCTTAGAAAGCTGAAAGCACTGGACGTTTCTCCTGCCCAAGACTACCATTTTCAGTGGTTGTGCCATGTTAAGTGTATCTCCAGTTACCCAGCTTAACTTAATTTTTCCTCATTACCCTTATTACTCTCCACACTGCAACTAACTGATCTCCGGTTTGGTAATGTGATGGCTGCTAGTATCCAGAAACCCTACTGCCCTGAAACAAACGTTTCATTCAAATCCCGAGACATACAAACTCACAACCAACTGACTAGAATTAGACAGTCGAGTGGCTAGACCTCCATCGATTGGACATTACCGAACACCTGGAACCGTACCGAAAGAACGAGAATCGAGCGCGAAGAAATCAAATTGGTTTACACTAGCTCGTGAAAAAGATATTGGATATTGGATATTGGAAATGGCCGTAAACTCCTAGTTTGTTTAGTACAGCTTAGGTCAGTGCGGTTGATAAAATTGAGACTAGGTGCCACGCGAGGTTTGACGTCCTCTCGATGTTTTATTTATTATTTTGAATGAATAGTAAACTTGCTTCCTATCACTATAAGTACCTCATAATAGTGGTAAATTCCGAATCTGATCAAGTTGCATGCACCCTAGTCGTTTTGAGGTGCTTTTGAGACTACAGTACTTTTTAACACTACCCATTCGAACATATTGTTAACACTTCAACTAACATATTAAGGTTAGGAGTTGAAGTTTAAAGTTATAGTGTGCCATTGGTGTGTGGACTTCAAGTTCTGACTTACGTAAACGGCTAACCCTGGACTTTTAGCTTAATGCGACTCTGAAACCATTAAATTTCTTCTCCATATTTACATCTGAAGTTTCATAGCTCCTTGTCAATAACATCCTTCATGTAAGCCAAAATTCGCTTAATAAAAGATGCTTTTCATTGACGAACCAGTTATCTACAACTGTTATTTTAACTACCTTTAATACTTGAAGTTTACTTTCTTAGATCCAAACCGTTGACTCAAGACGGGCAGTAACGTTTATTTATCCAAGGATCATTATTTCTCGTATGAAGCATGGTTATTATTCAAGTACGCCTATTCGTACATCACAAACACGTCATTATCTTGAGAGTTAGTATCCCTGGCGTGTTAGCTACCGTGTATAATTAGGATGTAAGATAACTTGATGCGTTTAGTCTGACCAGATAAAAAACTCTTGCTATGATGATTAAGGATAAATGTGCAGTTACTAAGGGGAAAAGCTAAATTAATTGTCAATCAACAGCAACGTAGAACTTCGTACGTACGTACATCAGTCCAAGTAGCCATACCACATTAGAACAGAGATGCAATTATCACTCCAAATCCCATAGTAGCAGAGGTGATAAAAGAATTAGCAATAATTATAAATATTTGGGTTCGAAGATATTCAAGAAGTAGAATCTAGTTAAATAAACCTAAAAAGAAAGGTAAAGTGATGAGGAATTCAAAATGCTAGAGAGGACACAATGAATGAATGCACATGCGCCATTGCAAACAATGTCATTCAGGGTCTCTAACCATCAATTACTATCATTTGGCAGACCCCAACCAGGTGGTCGACACCTACCAAAAGGACTCAGTCCACTTGTCTGACTTCATGGATTTGTGCCATGTTTTGGTTTGGCCGCCCCTAACTTTCTTCCAACCTACTCCCACACTGCAAAACATAGTTTGACGAGGCAGTTGGTGGTTAGGCATACGCAACACGTGTCCCAACCACCTCAATTAGCGAAGTTTCAATACTTCATCTATTGATCTGCCATCCTTACCTAGTACTCGTTACCTTACAACGGCATTGCTTACTCGGTTGTCCCAGGATACACGAGCAATGCTTCGGAGACATCTATGATCAGATACTAATAACATGCGAATATCTTCTGTTTAAGAAGCATAAAGTAGAACGGAGCGAACTGCGACGCAGTATAGTCGTTAGTGGACGGATATCTCGCCTTCGCCATAAGTGACGCAAATCGGCAAAAGAAAATCGAATTTTCTGTATCCGTGCTGAGATTTCGTCAGTCACCCGGCCATCAGTACTGATGAGACTCAAGATAAATGAAGCGGTCAACACGCTCAACCGCTTCACTCTCTATCACCAGTTCAGGTGCCGATGTAACTCAATCTTGAAGCAACCTTTTGCACTTCTACCGGGAAAACTGGTTTTAACAAGTTTAAAAGTTAGATGCTTTTATTTAGCTGCAACAGACATCTTACTGCTGCTAAATACTACAATAGGGAATTACATTTGTCATCATTAGCTACTGAAGGGTATATGAAGTAATCTCGGTTTGTAGTTTCAGACTTATAGCAAAATGAATCAGGATTATCCACGTAAGCGCAAATTCATGACTTCCCCTTTCTTTAAACCTTGGGTTTTATTATTATTTTAAGCTTCACTGTATTACTACTATTTCATCTTATTTACAGTTTATTGTCTTCATTTCGATTCTTCATGATGTGACGCTAATGTACATGTGTGGTACACCTTATGTTTATCTTAACTGACTAAATTTCGAATCATCGTTTTTGAGATCCTGTAATCATCTAGTGCGTAACTCTAGCATGAAAACGAATAAAAAGCAGACAGGTTTCTAGCTTAAACATCAAAACATTACACTAGTCTAACGCCCATGTTGACATCTAACCAAAAGTGCACTCGTTTATTAAAAAGCCCATCATCCCGATAGAGTCCAACATCTAAAATCCGACTTCTGGTGAACATTACTAACAAATGAGTGCCCACTAAGGGCTTTTAAGAGAGGAGCTGACACTCAGAAAACCTCTCATAAAAAGGCCGTGCGTGACCGGCCTGAAGCAGTTGTCCCTTGGGCTCTGTAGTCACGCTCTCAGGTCTCTAAGACCGACACTAATCTACCTTCCTTTCAGGCTCCTCAAGAAACACTCTTCCGCGGTGTAGGCAGCTGGGAAGTAACATCCGGCCTCATACCCGTACCAGCACGCGAGACCAAATCGGTCACAGTTAAATCCTTTCTACACCTCTTAATAACTCCCTTATCTCCTCGATCAACCCTTCTTTCGATTGTTTATCACCTCACGGTATGAGCTCAAAGTCGTCTCAACGTTGAAGCCGACTAGATCACGTTGCCGTCAGCCATCGATAAAGGGGTTCAATAGAGGACGGTCGCTCATTCTGGGGCACGTTTAGACTCATACCATGATCAAATGTAAGCGCGTATTTGTCTGAGGCTTTCTGGACGTAGGAAAGACACCGTAAGAAAGCCTCTTAGAGTTCTACTTAATGATAATAAGGCGAAGAATATATTTCAGGAACAACTAGAAAGAGAGTTAGGCGACCATTTAAGCGATTCCCATCCGGTGTCAGGTTGGAATGATATCGAAAAGGCTGTGGAAACAGCAGTGATATCTGCTAGTAAGGTTGACCATAAAGCTAGAATGAAGCCGTGGATCTCAGTAGCATCCACCGATCTGATGGATGCCCAAAAACTCATCCCACCTGGCTCTGAACATGATGCGGAACGAAGTCAGCTTAAGCGCAGGCTGATAAAAAGCCTAGGTAGCGACCGCGAACAGTGGTGTGTGGAGAAAGCGAGACAGATGGGAAAGGCAGCGGCGATAGGTAACGGTAGACAACTTTTCCGACTTATCAAAGAAACTAGTATTAGGAATTTTTCTGTAAGTGCGACTATCTCGGAAAATGATGGGACTATTATTTACTCTCAATTCAGGCGATTGGACCGATGTGCGGAACACTTTAGGGATCTGTTCAACTGGTCTTCAGCCACACTTCGGTTACCCACGATCTCCAGTCATCCTGAATGGCAGTTGGACGTAAGCCCTTCGAACCGTATTGAAGTTGAATAGGCTATAGGAAATCTGTAGCGAGAGAGAACAGCAGGACCTGATAGATTGACTCCTGATATATTTAAGAATGGTGGTCCGGTTTCAGCAGCTAGATTAACTGAAATCGTAGGTAGAATCTGGGAACTGGACATGATTCCATCCGAGTGTTCTCAATCACTGATTGTCCCAATCTATAAGAAAGGACACAAGCCTTCTTGTGACAATCACAGGGGAATCAGTCTAACTAATATAGTTCCTAAATTGTTAGCCTCGATTATACTCGGACGCCTAACTAGTGCTCGTGAAGAGCAAACTCGAGAAAACCAGGCTGGTTTCAGACCTGGGTGTGGATGTATAGACCACATCTTCACACTACGACAGGTCCTGGAACATAGGCATACATTTAGGCGTTCTACAATAGTTGTCTTCCTGGACCTTAAGGTGGCATTCGACTCAGTGTATCGTGATGTTCTGTGGCAGTGTCTGTCATTGAAAGGTGTACCAAAGAAGTACATTAACCTTATACAAGCTCTCTACTCGAACACTACTGGTCGAGTGAGAGCTTACGGCAAACTGTCATTGGAATTCCTTACTTCAAATGGTGTACGCCGGGGATGTCCACTTCCCCCATTCTTGTTCACTTTTGTCATATACATGCTGCTAGATATAACCTTATCTTCGTCCGACTTTTCAGAAGTCGACTTTCTACCAGGAGGCTTGCTTACTGACCTAGAATATGCCGATGACATAGTTCTATTTGGTGAAGACGCTGACAAAATGCAGAGTCCTCTGACTACCGTAAGCAACAGTGCAAGCATGTTCGGGATGCTGTTCTCACCCTCGAAATGCAAAATGTTGCCTCAAGATTGGGTTGCATCGGCACCTGAACTAGTGATAGGGAGTGAAGTGGTCGAGCGTGTTGACCGTTACACTTATCTTGAGTCTGATCCGTGCTGATGGCCTGGTTTGTGATGAAATCTCAGCTCGGATACAGAAGGCTCGATTGGCTTTTGCCAACCTGTGTCACCTATGGCGCAGGCGAGATGTCCGCTTGCTAACCAAAGGATGAGTGTAATGTGTAGCCGTTCGCTCCGTCCTACTAAACGGATGCGAAACATGGCCGTTAAGAGTTCAGGACATTCGTAGATTTCTGGTTTTCGATCATCCGTGTCTTTGAAGCATTGCTCGTATATTTTGGGACCATCGAATAAGCAATGCTGTTATTAGGAAAAGGATATTAGGTGAAGATGGCAGATCTTGAAGCAGTGAAACTTCATCAGTTGAGGTGGTTGGGACGTGTTGCATATGCCTGACTGTCGACTGCCTCGACTAATGATGTTGTCAGTCAGCTACAACTTACATCTTCGTACATCAGTTCAGGTTCAGATATGACGACGAGCGATGTTGTATGATGTAGGGGTAAGCTGGAAGGCTAAGTAGAAGTAGTCACTTAGTAACTACTACTTAGATTTATCTGGATGGCTATTTTGTATTTATCAGTAGATTTTTGACGTTTATTTGGCAAGGTTTGTATCCGTTACCTATTAGTTGTAGTGCATTTACATACTCTACGAATATAAAATGATATATCGTAAAACTTATATCGAACCAATTTGTTCCCTCTATTCACTTTTTTCTAGGTTAGTCAGCCATGGGTGTTCCGGCTTTTTTCCGATGGCTAAGTATGAAATATCCATCAATTGTTACTCATTGTGCAGAGAAACGCGGAGCTATTTTGGATGATGATGGCAATAGATCACCTATAAATACGTTGGAACCGAATCCAAATGGAGAAGAATTTGATAATCTGTATTTGGATATGAACGGTATTATCCATCCATGTACTCATCCAGAAAACAAACCAGCTCCAAAAACAGAATCAGAGATGTTTGTGGCTATTTTTGAATACATTGATAGACTATTCGCTATTGTTCGCCCTAGAAAAGTGTTGTACATGGCCATCGACGGCGTTGCTCCGCGTGCTAAGATGAATCAACAACGCTCCAGACGTTTTCGAGCAGCCAAAGAGGCGAAAGAAAAGCAAATAACTATTGAGCGTTTAAGGAACGAACTAATTGCGAAAGGAGCACATCTTCCACCTCCTAAGGAAGAACACTTTGATTCAAATTGTATTACGCCAGGAACACCATTTATGGCACGCTTAGCTGTTGCCTTAAGAGGGTATATATATTCTCGTTTGACAAAAGATCCAGGATGGAAGAATCTAATGGTCAGTCTTCGATTTGGTTAGCTTGATGTGTTGTGATTTCTCATATTAATCGAGCTTTTACGGTTTTATTACAAATTTGTTGAGACAATCAAACGACCACAGTCAGTCAGTCAGTTACAACGTACAACTTCCTACGTACGTACATCATTTCAAGTTGCCACGCCACATTAACACAGAGACGCAACTGTCAACACGCTCAACCGCTTCACTCCCTATCACTAGTTCAAGTGCTGATGCAACCCAATCTTGAAGCAACATTTTGCATTTCGAGGGGGAAAACCGCATCCCGAACATGCTTGCATTGTTGCTTGGGGTAGTCAGAAGACTATTTTGTCAGCATCTTCACCAAGTAAGACTATGTCATCGGCATATTCCATGTCAACAAGCAAGTCTCCTAGTAGAAGGTCCATCCCTGAAAAGTCAGACAAAGATAATGTTATCTCTGAAAGCATGCCTGTGACAAAGTTTGACAAGGATGGAGAAGGTGGATAGCTCTGACGAACACCACTTGAAGTAATCAATTCCGATCACAGCGCGCCATAAGCTCTCACTCGACCGGTAGCGTGCGAGTAGTAGAGAGCTTATATAAGGTTAATGTACTTTCTTTGGTACTCCTTTCGACGACAGACACTGCCACAGAACCTCACGACCAACCGAGTCAAATGCCGCCCTAAGCTCTAGGAATACAACTAAAGTGGGACGTCAAAATGTGTCTATGTTCCAGGACCTGACGAAGAGTGAATATGTGGTCTATACAACCTCGTCCTGGTCGGAAACCAGCCTGGTTTTCTCTAGTCTGCTTGAGCCATGTCACTTAAGGTCACTAACCTTCGGTTACTATCGTCTCGCGAACCCTAACCAGGCAGTCTACACTTACCAACATCACTCAAACCACTTGTCGGAGTATTATTGCAGCCAATATTTCAGACACTATATTAGTCAGACTGATCGCTCTGTGATTGTCACCAGAGGACTTTTGTCCGTTTTGTAGACTGGAACAATCAGTAATTAAGACCAGTCAGATGGGATTACGCCCAGTTTCCAAATTCTAACTAATATTTCAGTCAATCCAATTGCCAAAACTGGACCACCATTCTTAAAAATCTTCGGGGTTCGCCTTTCAGGCCGTGCTAGTCTCCCCCGCCTCAGATTTCCTATAGCTGATTCGGATACTGTTACGCCTGCTCGTAAACTCGTCATTTTGATATGCTTGAACTATTACGAGTTTACCTAGTCGGGAAGAGAGAGAGAGGATCGAGTATCCGGCGACATGACATGCTACTCAAATCCAACTATCCTAACCCCCATATTGAGTAAAAATAAGAAGACTTGTTATGAAGTAGAATTTGTATTTTACAAGCATCTAGAAAGCACGAGATCTGAGTCCAGAAAAGAATCAGGATCCCGGACTAGCGATCCGGGATAGGAAACAGCATAGAAGTCTTTGACATTGACATTCAAGACGACCAATACGAAGCAAGGTTTGAAGTGCCATTGATAGTCAGGACAACCAATTAGAAACAACATTGGAGCACGTGACATTGATATCTAGGACGACGATAAAATTGACCAGTAGGAATTAACAAATAGGAATTGACCAATAATTCTCTTGGGATATTGGTTGAATATCCTAGCAGATACGCCGCAGTTATCACTTCCTGGTTATTTGTAACCTGATCAGGATATTCCGTTTTGAGGGCCTTGAAAAGGGGACTGCGTTAAATGTGATATTTTAAAGCTGATATCTTGACCACAGAGGCCTTTTCATATGAATTTTTTGATGTTTTAGCTTCCTATTTCAAAAGGCTTTGTAGGCAAGACCGCAGGAGTAAGGTGAGGTATCATTTTTCAGGTTGACTTTATCTTACCTCTTCCGTTGTGGGAAGGCAGTTTCACTGCAGATACTGTGTGAAATATCTTCCATCATATCCTTGTACAGTCAGCAGTCACACGTTGCTCTCGGATCTTAGCTTTCTGATTTCAGTCTTACCGTCCTCTAGCAGACCTACCTAGTATGGTAGGACTAACAAGAACAAGTGTTCCATCCATTTTAACTCGATTGGGTTGTTACGATTTCCAAGCCTTATCACCATATCAAGGTACCACCTACGATCGGGTCATTTATGACTGATTTTAGACCAATATCGGGTTTTTCAGGTGGATGTTTCTTGCGTTTTTGATATTCAGTTCATTAAGATAATTAGTATTTTATATTTCATTCATTGTTTTGAGGTATTCTTGAGTGACGCAAATGTTCCTGGTGAAGGCGAACACAAAATCATGGATTTTATCAGACGACAAAGGAATAATCCAACTCATGATGCTAATACTAAGCATTGCTTATGTGGCGCTGATGCTGACCTTATAATGCTTGGATTGGCCACACATGAACCATATTTTACCATTATTCGTGAAGAATTTAAACCAAACCAACCAAAGCCATGTGATTTATGCGGCCAGATGGGTCATGAGATGGAGGATTGTGTAGGTGCTCCAAGAGAAGAAGATCCAAACGAAGGTCCTCCTCCCTTACCCTCGGGAGATGTGGTACGTTCACTCACTTGGAAATGACTTGATGTATATTTTTAGTTTTACTTTAATCGTTTTTGTGAATCTTCGTTCCACTAGTTACTATAAAGAAGTAAACAAATTTAGCTCACAGTCTGACCTTAACATTTTTTGTTCCTTATTGTAAACCAATGGACAGGAGGTCATTTTTTGTTATAAATGTCAGAAATTAAGTTTTTGTACACTAGTAGAGCT
Source organism: Schistosoma turkestanicum (assembly GCA_944470395.2). NCBI lineage: Eukaryota > Metazoa > Platyhelminthes > Trematoda > Strigeidida > Schistosomatidae > Schistosoma > Schistosoma turkestanicum. The sequence goes on along the minus strand of OX103979.1, from coordinate 11,363,654 downwards.
AACCTAACCTATTTAGCATTTTCAACCACATTACCTAGCACTGGATATTGTGTAAGGCTATGAAATCTTTCTGTAATCAGCTTTCTAGTTGCGAATCAACATTCCGGCAGTAGCTGCTTCCTTGACGTGGTGGTCGGGCTTGCCTATCGCGATGACTCAGCCGAACTATATTGGCTGGAATATATGTTCCTTTGAGTCCTACCGTGCTAGGCAGTTTTGGAGAACTAAAAGCAGCAACTCTGAGGGTGAAGTCGAACTGCTCACTGTAAAAAGGTGGAACAGCAGTAAGGTGTTTCCCTCGGACAACCAACATCTGTAGCGATGCTGCCTTCTAACAAGGATGGAAGGGGTTAGAAAAGCTCCACACTCAAAATGTCACAACTCACCTTACTCCATGGATTTCTGTCTCTGGTGGTAAGGCCCTTCGAATAGCGGAGCTAACACTTTAAAAAATCCTGATAAAGAGGCCGTGCGCAACCGGTCTCAAGTAGTTGTCCTTTAGGCCCTGCGGTCACACTATCTGGTTGCTAAGACCAGCGCTAATCCGATTTCTTTTCTTCAGGATCCTGAAGCAGGAAAACCCTTCGACGGTTTGGGTGATGAGTAAGTGACATCCGCCTTCATACTCGTAACAACACACGAGTCAAAACTAGTCAGAATCAAATCCCACTTATACTTTCAATAACACCCTTACATTCATGACCAAACACTCTCACGTTCCTTTATCACCTGACGCCGCTGATGCAAACGATTTGAGTACACGAAACGTTATTCCTGGTCTCCTGAGTCCACGTTCTAAACTACATATTGGAACTTTTACTGTTCGAACCTCATACCAAAAAAGAAATCAAGCTTTCTAAACTAGGACTTTGGAATCTCGCACCGTGGATGTATGCTGTCTCCGAAACGCGCATATATAATCCGAGTAGGATCATTAATTTAACTTCACCATTTCCAAATTAAAAACTGGCCAGATTTACACTCCGTGTATCTCAAAGTCCTACTTCTGCTTCCCGTAGCCTCGCTGGTGTAAGCCATAGCATTGATTATTTGGGCAGAATTGGATTTCTTACACTGGATCTCAGTAGATAGTGGTTTGTGCTCTGTCAGACTGAACGGTAGAGTACGGACTGGCAAAGATAGGGAGACTGGTCATGGTCTGTTGGTTGTCGTTGCCTATGCTCCGACCGACTGCTGCAGCTCGAACGAGGTTAAAGATGGGTTTTAAAGAAGGCTTTCCAACTTCCTTCAAGAATCTAAGCGCTCTGATCTAGTAATAATGACTGGTGATTTTAATGCTTAGGTAGGTAGACTAAGTGAAAAGGGAGGATGCCTGTGTGGATCTTACGTTGTCGTGGTTCAAAGATCAGATAATGGCGACCGTATGGTGCAGCAATGCTCAGATAATAGCCTATTTCTAGCAAATACTAGCATTAGGCATAAGTAGAAACATCTTTTGAGATGGCGAGCTCAAAATTCGTCCAAACTTTGCATCCAACTAGATCACATTGATTTCAGCCATTGATGAAAGGAGGCGATAGTAGACGGGTGCTCGCTCTGGAGAACATGTTTAGATTCAGACCATGGTATAGTGCGAGCGCGTAATTATTTGCGACTTGCTGCACGTAGGAAAGATACAGCAAGAAAACCTCTTCAGGTTCTACTTAATGATAATATAGCTAAGAATATATTTCAGGAGCAACTAGAAAAATAGTTAGGGCGGTCCCGTAAGTGATTCCCATCCGTAGGAAGCTTGGGACGATATCAAGAAGCTGTGGAAACAGCAGTAATTTCTGCTTGTAAGGCAAACTACAAGGTTAGGGAGAATCAGTGGATTTCAGTAGCATCTACCGATCCGATTGACGCCTGAAAACTGAACCCGTCTGGCTGTGAACATAATGAGGAGCGGAGTCAGCTGAAGCGCATGCTGATGAGAGGCCCACGCGATTATCACAAATAGTGGTGGGTAGCGAAAGCAAGGGCGATGGGAAAGGCAGTGATGATAAGTAATAATGGACAACTGTTGCGACTTATCAAAGAAACTGATACTAGGGATCCGACTGCTGATTATACCATAATAGCAAATCGATGTAAATCCTCCGACTCGTAATGAAGTTGAAAAAGCTATAGGAAATCTGAGGCGGGGGAGACTAGCACGGCCTGAAAGGCGAACCCCGAAGATTTTTAAGAATGGTGGTCCAGTTTTGGCAATTGGATTGACTGAAATATTAGTTAGAATTTGGAAACTGGGCGTAATCCCATCTGACTGGTCTTAATTACTGATTGTTCCAGTCTACAAAACGGACAAAAGTCCTCTGGTGACAATCACAGAGCGATCAGTCTGACTAATATAGTGTCTGAAATATTGGCTGCAATAATACTCCGACAAGTGGTTTGAGTGATGTTGGTAAGTGTAGACTGCCTGGTTAGGGTTCGCGAGACGATAGTAACCGAAGGTTAGTGACCTTAAGTGACATGGCTCAAGCAGACTAGAGAAAACCAGGCTGGTTTCCGACCAGGACGAGGTTGTATAGACCACATATTCACTCTTCGTCAGGTCCTGGAACATAGACACATTTTGACGTCCCACTTTAGTTGTATTCCTAGAGCTTAGGGCGGCATTTGACTCGGTTGGTCGTGAGGTTCTGTGGCAGTGTCTGTCGTCGAAAGGAGTACCAAAGAAAGTACATTAACCTTATATAAGCTCTCTACTACTCGCACGCTACCGGTCGAGTGAGAGCTTATGGCGCGCTGTGATCGGAATTGATTACTTCAAGTGGTGTTCGTCAGAGCTATCCACCTTCTCCATCCTTGTCAAACTTTGTCACAGGCATGCTTTCAGAGATAACATTATCTTTGTCTGACTTTTCAGGGATGGACCTTCTACTAGGAGACTTGCTTGTTGACATGGAATATGCCGATGACATAGTCTTACTTGGTGAAGATGCTGACAAAATAGTCTTCTGACTACCCCAAGCAACAATGCAAGCATGTTCGGGATGCGGTTTTCCCCCTCGAAATGCAAAATGTTGCTTCAAGATTGGGTTGCATCAGCACTTGAACTAGTGATAGGGAGTGAAGCGGTTGAGCGTGTTGACAGTTGCGTCTCTGTGTTAATGTGGCGTGGCAACTTGAAATGATGTACGTACGTAGGAAGTTGTACGTTGTAACTGACTGACTGACTGTGGTCGTTTGATTGTCTCAACAAATTTGTAATAAAACCGTAAAAGCTCGATTAATATGAGAAATCACAACACATCAAGCTAGTCAGGTCGAGGTCTAACTGTCTGATCCTTGTGAGTGATTGAGTGCGTTCGGATGTTTGAATAAATGTGTAAACATTTCATCAGCCTGATGTCTTGGACGAACTTCAATTTTCGAATCGTCTTGCATCAACCTTTCAGCATACTATCGAATTTCTTAATATTCATGAAATGTCTTTTTATCGGTTTAGACCTCAATGTATGATGTAACGAAAAGTCCTGAGTTTGTTGTTGACACATTGCGAACATTCCGCTTATTTTCAAACTTTTAACTTATGGGCTTTTTTATTTTGTGAATAATTGGTGTAATGCAATAGTATAGGGTTTTGGAGCTGAGTGTTCATTTACCTCTATTGGTTAGGAACATCACTGTAGCAGCTTTTGTCCCATATATACTACTTCAAAGACACTTACTTGCTCTATAGTATGCAATATCAACATCTTTAAGCCATCGAAAATATTCAGTAAGTTTTCGTTCAGTTGATTGAAACTGTTTAAACCAAATCAATTAAAATGTCCCTTGAAAAAGCGGACTTGTAAAAAGCCTTACTATTACTTAATAAATAATTTCATGTTATGCTGCTTCACGTCCTAAATTTACAAGTTTTTTTTAACTTTTTTATGTGCATTGGATCTGAAATATGCTGTACTTAGTTATTGTAAATGTATAGTCGGTAGTTTAAGAAATAATGATTATTATCCTCAAGGTTTCAATGATTATTCATGTTCGCCATAATTTTTTTTTTTTTTTGAAGGATTTCATCTTTATTCGGTTGGATATTCTAAGACAATATCTAGCGGAAGATCTGAAGTTGGCCGGCATTACATTTGAGTGGGATCTCGAAAGAGTGATTGATGATTGGGTTTTCATGTGTTTTTTCGTTGGAAACGACTTTCTCCCTCATCTTCCGAGTTTGGAAATCCGCGAAGGAGCGATTGATCGTTTGATTGAAATCTACAAATCGACAGTTCAGAAAACGGGAGGGTGGTTGACTGATAGTGGACGCGTCAATTTGGAGCGCGTCCAACTTATTATGGTTGACTTGGGGAAGATGGAAGATGAAATCTTCAAAAATCGTCGTGAATCCGAACTACAATTTCGCAAAAGAAAACGTCAAAATGCTTCCGGAAATGGTTGTGACAGAAACCAACACGGATTCGCTCCACAACGATTAGGTCACCGTCCATCATATGAAGTTGCGCAATCTGGCATTATGGAACCAGTTTCTCTAAAAGGACGGTATGGAATAGCCCACCCCAAAGGTCACTATGCCAACCAACCTGTCTCTGCTGATGAGTTATTAGCTGCACGGCGTTATCAGAGTAGTTTTCACGAGAGTGTTAATTGGGTGGATAGAAACTTAAATAACCTTGAGGCAGCAACAGCATTGAAGGCTATGTTAAGACGTGATAGACCTCCCGAAAACGGAACCTCAAATACTAGTGATAATTACGTTCCTCCTCAAAAAATACATCGGGGTAGTTCTAATAATAATCCAAGTCAACAGTGTGTTTCATCCGGTCACAACAACAAATCAGGTAATCATCACGATGATGAGGATGAGATGATGGATGCCGCAGATGAAGTACGATTTTGGGAAGATGGATGGAGATCACGATATTATCAGTCTAAATTTGGAGTTGACCCGACAGATGCACCGGAATTCTGTATCAAAGTTGGTCAGGAATATGCCCTTGGTCTGTGCTGGGTCTTAGCCTATTATTACCAAGGCTGTGCTTCGTGGGATTGGTATTTCCCATATCATTATGCTCCATTTGCTAGTGATTTCTCCAAAATCACAGAACTCGATGTTGACTTTACTAAAAAAGAAACAAAACCGTTTAGACCACTGGAACAACTTATGGGTGTTTTCCCAGCAGATTCTCGTAGTCATGTCCCTCCAGCGTGGCAGGACTTGATGACCGACCCTGATTCTCCCATTATTGATTTTTATCCGACCGACTTCAAAGTTGACTTAAATGGCAAACGCTTTCTATGGATGGGTGTTGCTTTATTGCCGTTTGTTGATGAGGTTCGTTTATTGAAAGCTTTGGATAGCCGAAGAAATCTTCTAACAAAAGAAGAAATCGAAAGAAATGTTCGTGGTTCAGATCAGTTGTTTTGTAGAGTTGATCATTCCGCTGGTCCATTGTTCCATTCCCTATACAAAGTACCAGCTGAAAAAGTGGAAAAGAATGATTTGGAAGAGAATATCATACCATCTTGGGCATCTGCGATTGATCCACGTGTTACGTCTGGAATTAGTGGTCTAATTTGGCCTAACAAAATGGCTTATTTACCTGGAAGTCGTGTACCTAGTGCAGTCCCAGGTCACGTTCCTGATTTAAAGGTTTCTGAAGCTGTATCATTATTTTTTTCAGATCCTCAGTATCCAAAAGGCTTCGTTTTTCCTTCGAAGTTACTTGAATCTGTAAGACCCTATACATTGTTGTGTTGCGTGTTTCTTAATCCTTTCTATCTATTAAAATCAATTATGCTCCCCATATGACAGAAATATGCATAGCAGACTAACGTTCGGTTTTTACCAACTTAGTCTACATTGTATGTAGCGTAAATGTAGAATAGATGAAAAACTGATCTGATGAAAGTGTCAAGGCTAGACGTACGCGAATGCAAAAATGGTATTGGGATGTACATTAAAAAGCGTAATTCTGTTTTACAAAAGCAACTTTTAGAAACTTAGGTTTGTATGAGAGATTCATTTTTAAATCAAATTAACGATGACTGTAAATCGTTGTAAGCAAAATAAGTCAAAAACATAAGGCAAGCATTAAGTATTATCGTAATGGCCATTTTGTTTGAAAATAGATTTTAAAAATAAGACTGGATTTAAAAATATAGATCATTCGGTCTCAATCCATTGCATTAACTATAACACTCGCTTGAAGGCTAGATTATCCATAAATACATACGTACGTTTTTATGGTTTCAAGAAGCCATATGTAGTTCACAGCTTAGCTCATAAATCATGATTTCAGTAGGATTGCAATTTCGAAACTAGGGATATAATTACTGTCGATAATAGAAGTATTTCAGTGATTAAGTTTGTGAAATCACTCATGGGAATCATTAAAACTAGACTTCTTCCTCTCTTAGTTAGCAGTTGTCAGGATCAACAATTACAATCAATGAACTGGGAATTTTTCCAAGCGTATTCTATTTAGCTTAAACACAAATTTTGTTTTGCTTTGCGTAATGAATCGTATTTTCACTTTGTTTACAATACCAGTGATCAAATTTATGAAGAATAAATATCGTCATTTCCTGCTTTTTCAAAGGTTAAAATGCCACCACCAGTTTACCTTCAACCTCCACAACGTGGCAGAGGTAGAGGGCGAGGGAGTTTTCGCAGTGATGAACATCGTGGACGTTTCAATGCTAATGCAGCTATGCAGTACTATGCGCGAGACAATTCTTCAGATAGGGAGGATAGTGGTAGAGATTTTTGTTCAAATTCACCAATGAGTAGGATGGTTATGAATTCATTACCACGTTATCCGCAAAATCGGGGTAACCACTCACAACGTTCATTCAAATCAGATTATGGTAAAATAAATAACAACATCCCTCCAAATTGGCAACCTGGATCTTTCAATCGTCCACCTCAAAATGATACCTATCATCGAGGTGGGTCTGTCTATCGTCACCCTAGAAGTCATCCATACGCTAATCCGTATTCTGTGCATCCTCCCAACTTCAGTACAGGTCTTTCCAGTTCTGTCATTAGGAATAACCGCCCACCATGGTTGCCTCCAAATGGTAGGCGTTAATTAAGACATCAAAGTCTCTTTATTTCTTGTCCATACTGTTTTCTTCTTGCATTTTTATTTTTTATCATCATGAGACTATGGTAGTTGTTTATGATGTAAAAAATATTTTGCTTTTGTAAAACATAACCAATAAATGTTTAGCCTTTCTTTGCTGCTTCTGATTGCGTAGACTTGTATACTAGTAACTGTAATATTGCACTATTAAACAATAAGACTTTAATATACCAATTTGTGTATATTAAACATTACTGATAATTTGTCAAATTTTTTTATAGTTGTTTCTATCAACAACTAATATTCTGTTCCAAAGATTTTTATTGACTTCTTCATTCTTCGTGAGTTCTAGACTGCACTTGTTACGTTTTGAACAGATGGTACTCATTTCGACTGAATAATTCAGTAGGATTCGTAAATGATTCACAACTTGGATTTACATTGTTGTAGATTGTTCACTATCTTAGCCACTAGCAGTTGAATAGTCAGTGGATGATGTTTACTCAATCATGACTCATTAAAAATTATTGCTTTTCTGAACCGTAGTGTTCCAGACATTTGTATTAGTAAGGCTGATAATTATTTAGATTCAGTTAATTTGAAACTAGAGATAATTTCTGAATTCTTATTTCAAGGAATGGGTTTCGGCAATGCAAGAATTGCTATTCATAAATGATTAAGATCTTGTTTTTTGGTACTGATATTGAGTTATCTTGTGGTATTGGTATGAATCAGTATCATATTTAGCTTAATATCTAGATTGGTTCTGATGCTACTCTTCACTTGCTTCTGTGTATTCAGCATCTGCCTTGACTCTTTCTGCTCTTGTTCGGTTGATGTCGATTGCCACCTTCTTATTCATCCGTTCTAGAGTCTGATCCATAGTACCAAGAAAGATTCATTGCTTGTGATGGCACTTGTTGTTTAAGTGATTTCCTCCTTAATCCCTTTCCACTTGTTCTGCATGATAGTTTCATATCTATTGAATAGATTTTGAAAAGCGTGGAAACTTGCTAAGGGTTATTTTGAATTCGTTGAGTTTGCCAGTATCCTGAAGAAACGGCGTATTAAATTTTTGTGATGTTGTCCACCCCATTGACCAGTGCTTCTTGAGTTTCAGTTTCATCTTGGCGACCAGCATATTGTGATCTGAGGTTATATCAGCTCCTCTCTTGGTTCTCACGTCCTCCATTATCCTTCTGAACTTTTAATTGATATCGATATGGCTGATTTGGTTCTGAGTAGTGTGATTTGGTGTAGCTTTGTGAATGCGTTTTTCTGGGAATAGTGTGTCTCAGATGACCAATTTTTTGAAGACACAGGTTTGCGAATCTCTCACGATTTCTTTTCATTTCTCAAGGTCCATGTCGTCCCATGATGTCTTCATATCCGGTGTTGTCCATGCCAACCTTGCCATATAAGTCTCCAATCAGAATGATCAAATCCTTTGGTGAGCATCTCTCGACGATTGACTGCAGCCTCTCGTAGAATTGTTCTTTAACATCTTAATTGTGGTCGTCGGTAGGCGCATAGAATTGGATGAAGTTCACTGCAAACCTTGTTTCTTTGTTTTGAATGATTTTTTGATGATCCTAGGTCCTTGAGAATCCTATCCGACTAGTGCCGTTTTTGTTTGTTTGGACAGCAGCATAACTCCTTGTATGTATAAGGCATTTTCTTATGACCAGAGTACAACTGCAGCGCTCCTGAAGCTAGTCCAAGTTGTCCGACATATGTGTAATGCGTTTCACTGATTCCATGCACCTCCAAGTTGTATCTTTGCATCTCTGCAGCGATTTGGAACAGTCTACCGATCTCCCACATTGTACGGACGTGTTATATAACTAAATTATTAGCAATTATAAAATTGCTCTGGTTGTGAGAAGAGTCATCGGGCTCGTGACTTCCGAATGAACTTGGCTCTCATCATGAGACGTCATAACTCTTCCGAATGAAGATCTTCTAACTGCGAAGCAGAGTGTGAGTGGTTTGAATCGATATTTCTGGTTAGCGTTTTTCTGTCGAGTTATTTTTCTGCGGGATGGGATGTCCAACCCTCCTTTATCCGTGCTTGAAACCGGCAGTAACCTCAGAAGGGGCTCCGGGCGCAATTCTTACGTCCAGTAAGCAGCAGACAAATACGCGCTCGAACGAAGATTGAACAGAATTTCGGAAACGGAAGTCCAGGAGAGTAGGCTAGAGAACAATGGTCGGCGGTCTATCCTCCATTGAGGGTGACAAGCGTAATCAATTAGGCTGCACCATACGGTTGCCATTATCTGATCTTTGAACCACGACAACGTAAGATCCACACAGGTATTCTCCCTTTTCACTTAGTCTACCTACCTAAGCATTAAAATCTCCAGTCATTATTACTAGATCAGAGCGCTTAGATTCTTGAAGGAAGTTGGAAAGCCTTCTTTAAAACCCATCTTTAACCTCGTTCGAGCTGCAGCAGTCGGTCGGAGCATAGGCAACGACAACCAACAGACCACGACCAGTCTCCCTATCTTTGCCAGTCCGTACTCTACCGTTCAGTCTGACAGAGCACAAACCACTATCTACTGAGATCCAGTGTAAGAAATCCAATTCTGCCCAAATAATCAATGCTATGGCTTACACCAGCGAGGCTACGGGAAGCAGAAGTAGGACTTTGAGATACACGGAGTGTAAATCTGGCCAGTTTTTAATTTGGAAATGGTGAAGTTAAATTAATGATCCTACTCGGATTATATATGCGCGTTTCGGAGACAGCATACATCCACGGTGCGAGATTCCAAAGTCCTAGTTTAGAAAGCTTGATTTCTTTTTTGGTATGAGGTTCGAACAGTAAAAGTTCCAATATGTAGTTTAGAACGTGGACTCAGGAGACCAGGAACATGAAAATGTTTGGTTATTGATCGTACTCTTAGGTTGAGAATGCACTTTTATTATACAAAAGGAAAGCTTTCTTATAGCTTGAATTTTTTTTTTTATTCACGCCTCACCAGTCAATAAATGAATCCGAATCGATCTAATAACACTGCATAAAGTATGATTGTCCTTTAGGATTCATTTGTTCTGTCAAGTTTTAATACAATATATTGAAGGATTAGTATAAATGAATATATTAATAAAAACACTGAATTTAGTCCAATCAACAAGAATTTTTGAATTTCATCAATTGTTCTGTTTATATGACATGAGTTCGCACTGTACAAGCTACTAATGAAAACATTTCTCATCTTTTTCAAGTATTTTTTATATCGTAATGAAATGGTAGTTTACTGTGTACATTTTGAATTATCTAATCATATATTAACTTTTTAAGAGGGTCAGCTTAGACAAACTGAAACATAAGGATAATAAGGACAAAACTCCACTGTGAATAATACAACTAATTTGACAGATTGACGGGCTACTTTTATTTTTGGTTATAAGGGGTAGTGTTCTGATTTTTGATATGTTTAGGTCTTCAACAAACCATCGAAAAAACGCTTAGCCAGTTTTATACAAAGAGTAAGTTGAGATTGACTGGTCGTCTTGTTTCAGTCATATGTTAGACATTTAAGCAAAATAGGTGTGCCGTCTACTTTTAATGTGTCATTGAAAATTATCTTACTTCTGGGTATATGCGGTTTATTTATAGATATGTTTAAGCTACCGTTAAGACTTTATAACTATGTGCATACATACATATACTAATAATTATTGGGATGTAATGATTTTGTCCACACCTTACTGTGGTTTTCAGTAACTTCGGTCATTTGGTAGTAATGACCACAGATAGCTGCGCAGTAAGTCCTCTTGATAGCGTATTTCTAGGCGTTCTTTCAAATATTAGACCGTCTGATTAACCTCTGAAAGATAAAACGATGCTGATATGTCGAAAATGTCATGTAATATGTTAAAGTTAATTTCATTGGTTAGGTTATTTTTAATTTAGACACTTAGAATTGTAGTATCCGACTGACATCAAAAATTTTGATGTTTTCTTTTTTTAGTCGTAATGATAAATTTTAAGGGTGTAGTCACAAATATAGGAAAATAGTAATCGGCTTAAGTTTTATCGATATAACTCGGTGCACACTTTTTTCGCCAAAATATATGAAGGTATACGGAATATACCCATTGAGACATAAAACAAGATTGGTTCGTCGACAAGTTCTCTTTTCGGTGAATCCATTTTCATTGTTCAACAGTAAATATATACTTGTTTTCCCATGGTGGTAAATACAATAATGATGATAACAAGAATTCTGTTGAACATGTTAATAGTGAGGCATATTAGATAAAAGTATAAAACGTTATATTGATTAAGGGAATCAAGAAGGATGTTGTTGATGGCCTGAATGTTTACCGTCAACATCAATAAACAAACAATCGAAAAGGCTCAGTGCGATCAGACAAAATGTTCGAATTGAATTGAACTGTAGGGATGGCAGATCAATAGATGAAGTAGTGACACTTCATCAGTTGAGGTGGTTGGGACATGTGGTACGAATGCCTAACCACCGACTACCTCGACGGGCTATGTTTTGTGGTGTAGGAGTAGATTGGAAGAAAGTTAGGGGCGGCCAAACCAAAACATGGCACAAATCCATGAAATTACTGACATGTGAACTGAGTGATGTTGGTAGATGTAGACTACCTGGTCGGGGTCCGTGAGACGATAAGCACCAATGGTTAGAGACCTTGAACGACGTGGCTCAAAATCGTTTGCAATGGCGCGAATGCATCCATTCTTTGAATTCTCTCAAATCCTAATCTTCTGGATTCGTCAGCACCTCTACCTTTGTCTTTCTAACCTTATCTCACTGAATTATACTTCTTGAATAATATCTTCAAACCCTAGTCTTCTTCATTACTTTCAATACCCCTACTATCTGTATCACTATGGGATTTGATTTGACATTTGCGTCTCTGTGCTCATGTGGTATGCCAGCATGAACTTATGTACATACGTTCGAAGTTCTTACGTTGCAACTGACTGACTTACGGTAAGGCTCATCGATAAATCGAGTCGCTGCAGATAGGTGAAGAAATTGCGGTCGCGATTGTTGTGGAAAAATTTGGAGAATAGAGCTGCGTACAGATGCGATGCATGGACATTAAATGCATATTGAGAACATAATTTACTACCATTGAGTATATGACTCCAAACTTATGTGTATGATAGCGATGCAAACCATTGCCAGCGTTGAGGTAGTCGAAAACATGCGAATATCAGCGTGCAGGAGGTTCGCTCGACTGTTTGAACTGCTGCTTCGTGTGCATGTGCATATGATCCTACCACCAATTTACTTACCAGGTTGCAAGATTTTCGAGGTACGAGCAGCTGATGAGTACATAGAGGATATCTCCAATGCGATAATCGTATAGCCACGGAAATATTAATGGACAATTATTGTCGTTGAGCCATTGTTTTGATGAGCGATTCGAAACATAATAAAGCGATGCGGCAAAATAAATGGAACGAACTCACCTTAATCATGAACGTCCTTCGTGGTATCGAAAGAATTAAAATGATGTTTATGAAATAATTGTCATGCAATAAGAATATGATGATGATAATAATCCACACAGTGGTAATATAATCCACAATAGTAATTCGTATCGAAATAGTTATTGTCAGTAATATTGTGGGCGCTTTCGATTCGTAGTCGTAGTTTTCGGGATTACTAATCGCTGATTGCGTTCGATTCTACGTCGAAATTGCCAATTGGTTGGAAGCGTTCGATTTTTCGTCAGTATCAGGAAACATCCTGAGAACGTCGGGCTTACCAGATTTGTAGTGAGCGTTTACTGATCTTCTGTGAAGATGAATAGGCGAACGAAGCGAATGAATCGATTAAGCAAATAGGGAGTGATATGAATGAATGACGGGCTCACCAGATGTGGGATGAGCGTTTACTGATCTTCTGTGGAGACGAATTGGTGAGCGAAGCGAATGGCTTGGTTAAATAAATTAATCGAAAGGGCTTAACCAAGTTAGATGTAAGCGAACTGGAATATATGTGGAGGCACAACACGTCAAAGTTTCCAATCCTATGTTTACTGAAAATTGAAACAGATCAAAAGGGGGGTGCAATCAAAACAAAGTTGCAAACAACGGCAGGTCAAAAGACAACAGCAACCAATCAAGATCGAGGTTAGCAGAACAAGCTACAGGTCAAACGTGGAGAAATTCGAATGCTTCACTTCAATCTGAAGTTTGTGCTGATGATGTTCAGAAGAACAATGAAAGCTCCACAACCAAAACAACCAGCTCAGAGAACAAAACACCACCACATTCATAGTGCACTTTGGTGTGTAAGACCAACTACGGATGCTACCATGAAGTTACCAATAATTAACTCAACAGCCCCAGTATATTTACTCTGTGATGGACGAACATGGAAGACCAGAGTGGACAACCAATTTATTTGAAGACATAATCTACTAGCCAAAAGTATACACCTTACCATAAAACATCCATTCGCAAAACAAGCGTATTCTTGGCTGTCTTCTTCCACATGTCTTCAAAACAATCTACTCATGCAACGATTTCCGATACAACAATTTTATCTTCAGTAGTAACTTCAGGACGACATTCTGCAGCGTATCCACTGCATACTACTACTACATTATTAGTACGCACCACAACACTCCTTATTTCAGTTGACCATCCAAGACCAACAATACGACGTGTTACTATTTACCAAATGTACATATAAAGAAAACAGTCAAGCTGATTAGTTAAAAATATACAAAACAAGTACATTTGATCAGTTCATTATCTTTAATACGAAATTGTTTGTTGACTGCTTTCAGTTTGAACTGAAAAAGTTCGCTCATATGATTTTGAGATGATGGAGAAAATTTGTAGCTCAGGTGATGGAAAAACTTCAGAAATATGACAATATTTCGAAATAGTACATAAAAAATAAACAATTAGGAACAAACCATGTTTTTTGATTGAGCAAATCAATCAATTTCTCTGGAATATTCAGCCCCCAAATAAATTTTTTGTGTAATATAAAGAAGTTTATTAAAACTAATTGACACCCTCAGTCACTATATTCCTAAAGATGAAATTTCGCAATACTCTTCCAAATCAAATTAATATTTTATGAGAAGAGAGGAAAGATTAGATACTATTTTTAGATGATTATTTCTCAAAAAGATGACTCAATGAAGCCCTCCAACCATTAGTCAGTCTTGTGTAACTTAGATCATAATCTATGTGTGCACACTGACTATAGAAAACTTATATGCAGAGAACAATAACAAGTTAGCACAGGTATTACCCAATTCAATCAAAATAAAATATGATGGAACTCTCCCCTATTGACTATGGTTGCATATATGATACAATAAAAAACAAAGTGAAGCTGCTAGTTTTACAAAATTTATTACCTTCTCCATGTTAGTTGGTTCAAGTATCCAATTAAGGATAATGTCTGTAAAAGGCTTCTGTCTTGTTAGCAGTTATACAACTGAAGAAACTAGAGTTATGTGTACAGAAGAAATCGCATCATCTACCATGGTCTTAATCTGGTCCGCTTCTATCATCTTTTATAAAGACCTATTACTCTCAACTGATTTGTTTCTGTTTCAACGGTTCTTGTGATAACAGTTCAGTCAGTCAGTTGCAACGTAGAACTTCGTACGTAAGTACATCAGTTCATGTCGCCATACCACATCAGCACAGAGATGTAATTGTCAATTCAAATCCAATAGTAGAAGAGGTAGTAAAGGTATTAGGAGTAATCGGAGAGGTTAGGATTAGAAGATATTATTCAAGAAGTATGATTCAATGAGAAAAGTTTAGAAAGTCAAAACTGGAGGTGTTGAAGAACCCAGAAGATAAGAGTTTGAGAGAAAACAAAGCATAAATGCACCGGCGCAATTGCGAACGATTCTGAGCCATGTCATTCAAGGACTCTAACCATCGATTATTATCATCTCGTGGACCCGAACCAGGTAGTCGACAATTACCGACATGGTTAAGTCCACTCGTCAATGATTTCATGGATTTGTGCCATGTTTTGGTTTGGCCGCCCCTAACTTTCTTCCAACCTATTCCTACACTACAAAACAAAGCTCGACGAGGCAGTCGGTGGTTAGGCATACGCAACACGTGTCCCAACCACCTCAACTGATGAAGTGTCACTACTTCATCTATTGATTTGCCATCCTTACCTATTACTCGTTTCCTAATAACAGCCTTGCTTACTCGGGTGTCCCAGGATATACGAGCAATGCTTCGAAGACACCCATGATCGAAAACCAGTAACCTACGAATATCTTCTACTCTCACTGGCCATGTTTCACAGCCATAAAGTAGGACGGAGCGAACTACTGCACAGTACACTCATCCTTTAGTCAGCAAACGGATATCTCGCCTTCGCCATAAGTGACGCAGGTTGGCGAAAGCCAATCGAGCATTCTGTATCCGTGCTGAGACTTCGTCAGTCACCAGGCCATCAGCACTGATGAGACTCCCCAGATAAGTGAAGTGGTCAACTCGTTCGACTACTTCACTCCTTGTCACTAGTTCAGGTGCCGATGCAACCCAATCTTGAGGCAACATTTTGCATTTCGAGGGTGAGAACCGCATCCCGAACATGCTTGCATTGTTGCTTACGGTAGTCAGAAGACTGCGTTTTGTCAGCGTCTTCACCAAATAGAACTATGTCATCGGCATATTCTAAGTCAATAAGCGGGCCACCTAGTAAAAGGTCTACTCCTGAAAATTCAGACGAGGATAAGGTTATATATAGGAGCATGTCTATGATAAAATTAAACAAGAATGGAGAAAGTGGACATCACTGACAGACACCACTTGATGTAGAGAATTCCGTTGACAGTTCGCCATAAGCTCTCACTCGACCAGTAGTGTTCGAGTAGAGAGCTTGTATAAGGTTAATGTACTTCTTTGGTACACCTTTCAATGACAGACACTGCCACAGAACCTCACGATATACCGAGTCAAATGCCGCTTTTAGGTCCAGGAAGACAACTATTGTAGGACGCCTAAATTTGTATCCGTGTTCCAGTACCTGTCGTAGTGTGGAAATGTGGTCTATACAGCCACGTCTAGGTCGAAAACCAGCCTGGTTTTCTCGAGTTTGCTCTTCACGAGCTTTCGTTAAGCGTCGAAATATTATTGAGGCCAATATTTTAGATACTATATTAGTTAGACTGATTCCCCTGTGATTGTCACAAGAAGACTTCTGTCCTTTCTTATTGATTGGGACAATTAGCGACTGAGACCAGTCAGATGGGATTACGTCCATTTCCCAGATTCTACCTAGGATCTCGGTTAAAACTGGACCACCATCTTTAAACATCTCAGGGATCAGTCTATCAGGACCTGCAGCTCGCCCCTGCTTCAGATTTCCTATTGGATTGTCAACTTCATAGAGTCAGAGGACTGACATCAATTCGCCATTCAGATCATTGGAAACCAAAGTATGGCTGTAGGCCAGTTGATCTGATGCCTGAAGTGTTCTGCCCGTTGATCCAATCTCCTAGATTGAGAATGAATAATAAGACCATCCTTTTCCGAAGTAGTCTCACTCACATTTGGGTTCCTAATACCAGTTTCCTTGATGAGTCTGAATAGTTGTCTCTACTGTCACTGTTAAAACAGGACCACCATCTTTAAACATCTCAGGGGTCAGTCTATCAGGACCTGCAGCTCACCCTCGCTTCAGATTACCTAACGCTTTCTCAACGTCATTAAGACTAGGAGGACTTACGTCGACTTGCCATTCAGGATGACTGGAGATCATGGGTAACCGAAAGTGGCTCGAGGCCAGTTGAACTGATCCCTAGAGTGTCCTGCTCATCGGTCCAGTCTCCTGGATTGAGAATGGATGATAAGACCATCCTTTTCCGAAATAGTCTCACTTACAAAAGGATTCCTAATACCAGTTTCCCTGTTAAGTCGGAAAATTTGTCTACTGTTGCCGATCGCCGCTACCTTTTACATCGCTTTTGCTTTCGCCACCCACCACTGTTCGCGGTCGTTACGTAGGCTTTTTATAAGTCTGCGCTTAAGCTGACTTCGTTCTTCATCATGTTCAGAGCCAGGTGGGATGAGTTTTCGGGCATCCATCAGATCGGTGGATGCTACTGAGATCCACGGCTTCACTCTAGCTTTATGGTCAACCTTACTAGCAGATATCACTGCTGTTTCCACAGCCCTTTTCGATGTCATTCCAACCTGACACCGGATGGGAATCGCTTAAATGGTCGCCTAACTCTCTTTCTAGTTGTTCCTGAAATATATTCTTCGCCTTATTATCATTAAGTAGAACTCTAAGAGGCTTTCTTACGGTGTCTTTCCTACGCCCAGTAAGCTTCAAACAAATACGCGCTTGCACTAGGGCATGATCTGAATCTAAACATGTGCCCCACAACGAGCGACAGTCTTCTATCGAACCCCTCCACCGGTGGCTGATGGCAATGTGATCTAGTTGCGTCCAACGTTGAGACGACTTTGGAGGTCGCCAGGTCAATAGATGCTTTTCCTTTTGCCTAAAGTTAGTGTTCGCTAAGAATAGTCGGTTGTCTGAGCATAGCTGCAACAGACGGTCACTATCGTCTCTTCTCTGAGCCGCGACACCATAACATCCACCTAGGTGTCTCCTGCTCACTTAGTCTACCTACTTGAGCAATAAAGTCACCAGCCATTAATACTATACCGGAGCGCCTAGCTTTTTGGAGGAGGTCCGAAAGCTTTCTGTAAAACTTATCTTTAACCTCGTCTGAATCGCAGTCTGTGTGGGCATAGGCAGATACGATGAAGAGGCAACGGCGATTATCCCTATCTTTCCGAGTCCTTACTGTCCCGTTTAGTCAGACAGCGCACAAGCGACTATCTACTGGGATCCAGTCTAGAAAGGATAGTTCAGCTCTACCACTCAATGCTATGCCTACGCCAGCAAGAACCCTGGAAGCAGTATCGGGGCTACCGGATACACGAACAGTAAATCGAGCTGCTTCTTTATTTTGACAAGGTGAAATCAGATTAATAATTTTAATAGGATCCTGTATGCGCGTTTCCGAGACGCAGCATACATCGATGGCGCGAGATTCTAAAGTCCTAGCTAATGATGACTGTTGCCCTATTTGACACAATGTGCGTACATTAAATGCTCCGACATGTAGTTTGGAACGAGGTTTCAAGAGACCAGGAATGACGTTTCGTGAACTCGCATTGTTTGCATTAGCGGTGCAGTGAGATAAGGGAATGTGAGTAGATTTAGTTGTGGAGAGAAGACAGGTATGTGTGGGTGTAGGAAGGATTTGATTTCGACCAGATTGGTCTCTTGTGCTGTTATGGGTATGAGGGCGGTTGTCACTTCCCGGCTGCCCACACCGTGAAAGGTTGTTTCTTGAGGCACCTGGATAGGAAGATAGATTGGTGTTGGTCTTGGAGACCTGGGAGCGTGACCGCAGAGTCCAAGGGACAACTGCTTGAGGCCGGTCACGCACGGCATTTTTATGAAAGGTTTTTTGAGTATTAGCTCCGTTCTTAAAGGCCCCTCACCGACAGAGACGGCAATTCATGAGGTAGAGTGAGGTGTGACATTTTTAGGGTCGACCTTTTCTAACCCTTGCTTCCTTGTGAGAAGGCAGCATCGCTGCAGATGCTGGTTGTCCGAGGGAAACACCTTACTGCTGTCACACCCCTCTGCAGTCAGCAGTACGACTTCGCCCTCAGACCTTGGGTAGCTGCTTTTAGGCTCATCGTTCTCCAATCGACCAGCCTGACATGGTAGAACCTTCAGGAACATAAGTTCAGGCCAATATTGCTCGTTTGGGTCATCACGATAGGCAAGCCCGACCACCACGTCAAGGTAGCAGCTTTGGTCGGGAGCCTTAACGTAATGTCTATACGATTATCGAATTCCGTCTTAACTGTCATGCCTAAACGATATTAAATATTTTGAAGCATTTGTATTACATTTTCGTATCTTCCACCTGCGCTTAATGTATCCTATTCGAAATCGATTTTGTTTTGCTAATGACCGCTTACCATATTTTTTTTGATCTTCTGTTCCTTTGCGACCTCACGAACGTATGCGAATAGGATAACTTTAACTTTCAAAACTTATGATTTTTTCCGACAATTTCGATTTTTTTTCGCAAACAAAGTCATTTTCATAACCTTGTTTGTTGGAAGGGGGCTATTGTAATGCCTCCACATATATTCCAGTTTTCTTACATCTATTTTGGTTAAGCCGTTTCGATTAATTTATTTAACCAAGCCATTCGCGTAGCAACAATTTATATATACCATTCGTTCTTATTATTGTCTGGTTTGTATGAGCTTACATGACGTCTCGTTTGACCTTGTCAATCAGTCGTCGCTTGTTCATGTGTGCCTATTTCGCTTGTTGCATGTATGTCTTATATTTGTCTGACTATATATTCTTAGTCATGCTCTATTTCTTTGAGTTGGCTCTTAACCTTCTCCAATGCGCTTCGCCTATTCGTTCGCTTCTTTGGCTTCCTTCGCTCATTCTTTCGCTGTTTTTCAACTTCGCTATGTAGTGTGTCCAAAATATGAACGTATTCATACTTCGAATTCACCTTCTGATTTATAAACCGTCAGACGCTACTTAGTGACGATTGTCTAGACGAGCTAATTGCCGAGCTATCCGAACACGCAGATAAATGGACCCCACAGACGGACTGACTAATCAAGAATATACTGGATAAATGTCCCAGACTGGTTTGACAAAAGTATCAACGTTTTGCATTAAGCTAGTCATTGTACTTTATACATATGCTATCATACTACAACTGTTGAAATTCGCAAACACAATAACTGTAGTGAAATAAAACCTTCCTACTCAATGATAATTGATTAGCTGCACGAAAGAATGTCAAACTGTACGTAGTGTTCTACTTACTGAATAATAGACAAAGTATAAGTGGCCTGTAATGCTTAAGTATGTAAATATATGTAAATAACCAAGTTGATGAACTACATATTAACTCACTTGGTATCCAGTTTATCGAACAGCCTAGTATATTATATGAATTAGCAAGTCTTGTCTGATAGGTTCAGTATAGCATTGATTTTCAGTAAACTAATATGTTACCCAGCTATTTTATTGGATTCGCCTCACGCCATTAATGGTTCCAATACATGCAGAATCCAAATAGAGTCATCGGTTTGACATCACCTTGTCAAGATAAGCAACCAACACGACTTACCATCTATGTATCTAGAGGCCCCACTGCCTCTATTCTTGGCCTCACTGGTGTAGGTATGGCATTATATTGAAAAGCAGAACCAGCTCTCTTAGACTGAATGGGATAGTATGAACTCATAAAAATAGGGAAACTGGCAGTGGCCTCTTCGTTGTCTCTGTCTACGCTCTGACCGACTACAGCTCGAACGAGGTAAGAGATAAGTTTTACAGAAGGCTTTCCAACCTCCTTCAAGAATTTAAGCGCTCTGATCTAGTAATAATGACTGGTGATTTTAATGCTCAGGTAGGTAGACTAAGTGAAAAGGGAGAACAATTATGTGGATCTTACGTTGTCGTGGTTCAAAGATCAAATAATGGTTAGCAGAGTCAGACTAATTCAAGGCTGATAAGCCTACGTAACTGTCGTGAACTGATCACCTCGAATATTGTTCGTCAGGACTGTCCACTTCCTCCATTCTTATTCAACTTTGTTTTTCAAATGCCTTGAGAGATGAGATTTTTGTCTGACTTTTCAGGAGCTAACTTTCTATCAGGAGACTCGCTTGTTAACCTAGAATATACCGATGACATAGTCCTATTTGTTGAAGTGAGTGACGATAGGTAAAATTAATCAACCGTTCAAACTTATCAAAAATTGGATGTTAGCAGGTTTCTCTTAGAAAAGGATGGATCCATAATTCAACCCCAATTCAAAGGATTGAACGGATGAGCAGAACACTAGGGAACAATCGAACTATCTTTCAAAAGTACTTAAACTACCCACCATTGTCAAACAACCTAATTGGCAAATTGATTTAGATCCACCAACTCCCAATGGAATATGAAAAATCATAGTAAATCTAAAGCAAGGGAGCGCAGAAAGTTCATATGGATTAGACTCTGGAATCTTAGAGTTGTTGATCCACTTTTGGCAGTTGGATTAACTAAGACTGTGGCTGGAACCTGTGAGCTGAACGAATTCCCATATAACCGGTCTCGATCATTGATCGTCTTAGTTTGTAACAAAGGGGAAAAGTCCTCTTGTTTGACTTACATAGTATGTGTATTACCAATTTTATCTCTCTGTGCTAGTGTGTTACGGAAATTTGAACTAATATGTGTACGTATGAAGTTCTACGTTTTAACTGACTGAGTTATTAATAAATGTAGTCAAGAACTTATATTTAATCCGCTTTTAATGATCATATATTCCGTACTTATTTCGTTTCGTTATTTTCGAAACAATAAATGTGAATCATTCTAATATAATGAGCAAATTGGTTTATTAAGGTGCAGTATTATCGTACATTTTTTTCATGTGTAATCTGAAATAAACTTTCATGTTTTCTGTACCCATATGACTAAACAATTAAAATTCTTAGTTCTAACTTAACTACTCAAAATGAAATAAGTAGTCTCAGTAATATTTTTTACGTTAGAAACTTAATGAATTCTGGATTGACAAAAGCTGTCTTTCATTTTGTAGAACCTGTGATCAAAACTCATTATTTTTCGAATTTCCATGTAATCTCAAAGATCTCATTCGATGAATTTATTGCCTTTCGTATATCATGAAACATTACTTTCCATTTTGTCAAGTTATTGCTTTACCAACGTGTTGAAGTAAGTGACTGTATAATGCGAAAACATATAGAATTAACAACAGACTTAATTATGTTTCTTTGACTCTACAAGTGGATACAATTTGAATGCATTAAAGTGAAAGGTTGGTTTTGTATTCCTACTCGCCTATAACTTTATGCGAGAAAATTTGCTGATTTGCAGATGATTCACACTTTTGCAACGTGGTTGAGAATTTTAGGAGAGTTGTTACGTATGCCTAACCACTGACTACCCTAACGAGAGACATTTTCTGGTATATGAGTGGGTTGAAATAAAGCTAGAGGCGGCCAAAGCTAAACATGACACAAATCTATGAAGTCACTGACAACTGGACTGAGCCATGTTGGTAGGTGTAGACTGATTGGTTGTGTTTCGCCATATGATGGTAACCAAAGGGTAGAGAACTGGGACGACATGGCTCAAAATCGTTTGCAATTGCTCAGGTGCATCCATTATTTTTGTTCTCCTGAATTCTAATCTGAATTCCTCATAATCATAATCCTTCTCTCCTCAAGTTTAGGCTCCTTCAATAACATCTTCAAACCTAACCTTTCTGATCGCTTCTCGTAACTCTACTACCTCTACTACTAAGGGAATTGAAGTGACAGTTTCGTCTGTGTGCAAATATGGTAAGGCAACTTGAACTGACGTACGTGTGTGTGAAGGTCTACGTTGTTGCGAACTGACTGACTGAGACTAAATTAGTAGCGTAAGACTCCGAATAATTTCATATCCATGAAGAAGACGCAATCCTGAATGGATTGTTTTGCTTCCAGCAAAATAACTTCCTTACATACAAAGTTGTTAGGTTCGTCACTAAGTATGCTTGAGGCCATTACGAGTTGACCTTAGTCGATAAACGCGAACGAGACTTTTACCATCGTCCAGGTACTTACTTGAATTAGTTTTTCTGGTTAGCGATTTTTTGGCAAGTTAGTTTTTGAAGGAATGGGGTCGCCAACCCCATGTCCAACCCTCCTCCTTTACCCGGACATGGGACCGGCAGTAGACCCGAAGGTTCTACTGGCGGAGTTAGCGTCCAGGTTGGGCTACCTTGAATCCCCAAATAGAGTGAAAAGACTTCGTAAGCGTAGAAAGTTAATTCTACAAACACCCAGCAAACACAATAGAATCAAGCAAACAACTCTCGTTTATTTATACTACATCTAACATCCCCAACAAAAGTAATCATCACAGTTATTAGATATTCAGCAGAATTGTGGCCTGTCTGTTAGGTCTAATATTTGTCCTACTAATGTACGTACGCCTGTTACCCACGACGAAGCCTAGGCCCCGACCAGTATTCTTCAACCTACTCTGCTCTGGGTCCCCTTCTCAAGTTATATCCAATTTTTGTTCATTCTTCTCATATCTTTCTCGATTTGTCGGTGTAATGTATTGTGTTCCTTGGACTCCATCTTTTCCTTCAACTTTGAAAGTTCCAAATGAGAGCTTGTCTTGTGACGATTTTGGTGCTTTTCTCAATGTGTGTCCTATTCACTTCCAGCACTTCTTCCTGATTTCTTCCTCCATTCGAATCTGGTTTATTCTCTACCACAGTTAGTTGTCACTGATAATGTCTTTCCAACGAATCCGAAGTACTTTGCATAGGCAACTATTAATGAACACTTGTATCTTCTGGATGATGGCTATCATTATTCTCCGAGTTTCAAGCCCCTGCAACAGAAATGTTTGTTTGTTTGTATTGAACATTCTGACTTTTATGTTTATCAATAGTTTTTTTTTGAATTCCATATGTTGTTCAACAGTTGAAATGTTTTCCTTGCTTTTCCGATCCGTGCATTCACATCTGCATCGAATCCATCTTGCTCATCACCTTGCTGCCCATATATGTGAATGTTTGCACGTCCTCCAAATCATGTACATGAAGAGTGATTTGGTGGGCGAATGTTATGTTGCATCGGAGAATCGTGCATTTCCCTGCGACCTGCTTCTATTGAGGTTTTTGCTACACTGGTCGTCTTCCCTTGTATTTATTTTTGTTTGTGCGATAGAAGAGTCAGATCATTTGAGAAATCCAGATCTTCCAACTGTATCTTAGCTGTTGACTGTATAGTATGCTCTCTTCATAATCCATTCGATCACGAGTAGAAGGAGAAAGGGTGAGAGTACGTAACCTTAAAGTGAATTTTCTGGTTAGCCTATTTTTTAGCAAGCCAGTATTTTGATAGATGGGGTTGCCAAACCTACGAACAACTCTTCTCCTTTATCCGGGATCGGAACCGGCAGTATCCGTAAAGGGAGGAGGAGTTAACTCTTGTTCTATTATATCATGCATGATCTTGTGTTTCATACGTATAATTACATGAGTTCTGAAGTCGAA
This sequence comes from Schistosoma turkestanicum, assembly GCA_944470395.2. Classification (NCBI taxonomy): domain Eukaryota; kingdom Metazoa; phylum Platyhelminthes; class Trematoda; order Strigeidida; family Schistosomatidae; genus Schistosoma; species Schistosoma turkestanicum. The sequence continues at coordinate 11,339,463 of OX103979.1, read as the reverse complement.
ATAACTTAAAGCAGTGACAATCTTTCTGTGATTGTGACAAGTAATTTAGGGAATGTGTTAAAATATTGCTCAGGTTATTGATAATGAAATATACAGTAAGTGATAGTGAGGCTATAAACATAGGAGAAATTTAATATCTTTTAATTTATTTTAGTTCATTCAAAATTATGTTCATAGTTCTTGCATTTATTTTTAAGATATTTTTCGGTAAAGACAGACATCAACTAAAGAAGTTTTAGCAGTTAGAAGTCAATTGACTATTCATCAAAAAATCCTGAATTTCACAATGAATTCGATTTCATGTCTTTTATTTAGTGATCTTTACTATTTTTCTCCTGGTTCTAACATAAAACAGGATTCCTGTTACATCAAGCTCATGAAATAGTAAATCGCATCACATAATTATTCTAAAGAAAGGCATTTAATATGCATCATGTTAATATTTATTTCGATGAATGAAGTAATGATTTCGTAAATCATAATACTTAAAATAATAGAAGTACGGATTATGATGTGATAATTGAAAGACATTCATATTCTTTTCAGGACTGTCAATTTCGATGCTTCCTAGCTGACTGAAAATATATCTGTAAGTGGAGCAAATTTGTGCAGCGATAGGAAAACAGTCTAAACTTCTCTAACATCTCTCCATCCAATCTCAACATGGACAAAGCATTGTTTAAAACAAATATCATAAATATTGAACGAAATATAAACACAGACATTTTAATCAAATCCAGCTAAATAATCCATCGTTTTTAAATCCAATAGTTTTCTATTATTTACCCTTTTTCCTAGTAGAGTATAAGGTTAGTTTTAAATGTATACAAAGAGTTGCAGTTTCATTAACTAAAAATTCTTCGCATTTACTAACAAATCGCATTCAGCTTCAACCGAAAAATTTTTAATCTGTGTGAATTATTGATGCTAATCAGTTGCATAAACTGAAGTAAATGGGACAAAATTTAATACTAATTGAAAATTGAGTGCTTCCATTACTGCGGCACTAAAATTCACCATTGTACCTTTAAAGTTTTCAAAGATTCTTTACACAATGAAGCATATTTACTAGCATTTACATATCAAGAAGTTTTAATCATAAATATAGGATTAAAATGTCAAGTATACATTTAATGCACTTGGAAACTTTTGTTAGAATTTAGTAGAAATAAAAACTCCTACGTTGAATTATAAATTCAATTAAGACTTTACATAGAGAATAGTAGTCTTTAATATATTCAAGTCCATTTTACAATTAATTCAGACAAGTTGTCATGATGGATAACAAACACATGAATCAAATGACTTCCACCAATTCAATGAAGATACAACTTGACATTTAACCTATTGATTATAAATCAAGATTGTTATAGACTAAACAGATATATATTTCAAAAAGTTATTTCTATATGTAAGTTGATTATTTCTAAGTAATCATGTGATACTATTTGTTTCATTTAATCATTGACGAACGTGTTTGAGAAGTTAGTATATTTTCAAATGGTTATTTCATCGACGTCACAAAAATTATTCCTTTTACAATTGTCATTCTTTCATAAAATTAATATGATTGATTACACAAGCTCATAACAAATATCAGTGTATGAAAAAGTGAATGGACCTGCATATCTATTCTTCTGTCTATTTAAATCACTTTATTGAATTAACTCATCATTGCAATCCTTAGATTTAGATATCAGAGTATTATGATAAGGCGTTTACATAGGAAAATTGAAAGTTCTAAGTTCTATTCTTTTGATATCTACCTCGTATTCATCGATGCAATACGTTCTTTGGTCTGCCTGTTTTCTTTTTGCCTTGAGGATTCTAAGTTAGTGCTCACTTCGTGACTCAGCTAGATGATTTCCGCAATATTTGTCTAATCTGTCTCCAGCACTTTCTCCTTACTTTCTCTTCAGAGACAATCTAGTTTGTTCTCTTCCACAGAAGGTTGTTGCAGTATCTGTCTGGCCGACAGATCTCGTATAGATTACTATTTATGACTGACTGTACCTTTGAGATGATAGCTTTCGTATTTCTTCAACTGTCTGCTTCATCTAGTAGAACTGTTTTAATGTTTGTATTCAGAATTCTGACTTTAGTGTTGTTTCACAGTCGTTTTGAGTTCATGATATTCTTCAGTTGTGGGACTATTACCCTTACTTTTCTAACCCGTCAGATCCCATTAGTTAATGTTGCTATTCAAGTGAGTAAATCCTTCCAAATCTTCTAGAGTTTCTTCTTCAAGTCTGATGTCACCTACTGAAATATACTTGATAAATGAATTCCCGTTTAACTGCCCTTCAATTATTCAAAGCATAGGAAAGAAGGAAAATATGTCTGCTGCTACACTGTTTCTGTCTAAATATTTCACTCTTTCGCTTAGAAGGATGTTGCAGTTTTTTGTTCAAGCATGTGAGTAAATTGTATAGTTACTATATATATATATCCAGCGGTTTAAAAGACTGGCTATCAGAGATAATCATAATTCAAACAAAATCTGATTGAACCACAAAGACTGACAATCAGTAAACAACAACACTTCACTTACAACAACTTTATGCAAAAAAAAATAAAAGGATGGGACTTCATAAGATGACATTTATGTCATATTATGCATGATATTGTTCAAGACAAGATATCAGTTGCAACAGCTATTAATCTCATGGCTTTTCTCTTCATTATAATATTACAGTAGGGAAATACCATAGCGCTAACTGTTACTCTAGCAACTTCAATAGGTCATAATATTCAATCAAGTCAGTATAAATATATCCATTATTGATGAGTCAAAACAAATCTGCAATAATCTCACCCTTGAAAATTAGATGAATCAATGGTTTGATCAATATCGATATCAAAACACCTAATTTCAAACGTAGCTGCTACTCGTTGGTTCGCTAAACGTCTTCACTTATCTTTAAGTTCTGTTTGCATTGAAACTATTTCGTTTTTTATATTTACGATAAATAAAATGTAAGTTTGAACTGATTTCATAAATTGTATTTTTCAAGTAAATTATGTCTGTGATTAGATTCTGTTTTGTGTTAAAAAATCGTTATCAAATATTGTTATTTTTCTGTTTTCTCATAATTCTTCATTTTGAAATTATACCAAACCTATTTTTTCTTTTTAAGTATGCGTCATATCCGAAGTGAAAATCTCTACTTTTAACTACTAGGTTGCTCCAATATTGATAATATTTAGACTATGCCTTATCCACCCAATAATTAATAACAATAATTATAAGACTACTTACTACTCACTGTTTCACTGTTATTTTACTTTTCTTCTTAATTGTGTTGAGTATGTTTTTTTGTATTTTTATAAGGCGTTCAAACAATAAATACCTCAGCTTTTCCCACATTTTATGTTGTATATTTGATTTACTTTATGATTGGCTACTTGTAAATAAATGTTCATGATTCAATTAGACAATAAGAGAATTGATTCATTTTAACAAGTAGTCAGCTAACTGTATAGATTTTTGGCTCTAATGATATATTATTCATTGCGTCTATTGATCAAGCTTTGTTGATCTTTATTAACCGACCTGAAATCCTGCTTATATATATATATATATATATATATATATATATATATATATATATATATATATATATTTAGGATACCGAAGTGTTTGAAACACCATTGAAACATATGTATGTATTGTTATTTACTATTATATGAATTATAAAGAATATTATTTAGGGTAGAAAAAAATAGAAAGAAAGAACACAAATGGTTTTCACAACTTATCATTTATAATTTAATGCATCAATATATGTTAATGACTTCTTATAAAAGAATAAAAATGCCAACCGTTCATTCTCTACTTGTTGTCTTCATGATTTCATACAAATCAGGTAATTCTGTGTGAAGTTTAGAAGTTTCATACGAACTTAACTAATATGCATATAATAGATATGATTAATAAGCCTGAAAACAATTGTGTGCTATATATCTGATTGGCTTATTTTACACCAGTTTTTGTTTCTCTATATAGTTGATTTTCCATTATTAAGGTTAACAAAATTATATATATATACGCATAGATAGGACTAGCTTGTAAACAGAATAATCTTCTTTGATCAGTTATTTATCTTACTGAACTTTAGAAAGTAGTTGATCATTTACCATTTGTTTTTATTTCACTTCACTGTAAACTTCTAATATGTTGAAATGAGTTTAAGTTTCCTTACAAAAAAAAAATGACTGATATTATGCAAAACTTATTAGATTATTAGTCTTACTGTTAAAATCTTAGTGATCATTGAATTATCACGATCAATGTTCAACTAAGGCACTGAATTAAATGAATGAATAATTTAATCCAATTTCGTTAACATTAGATGGTTGAAGAGAATTAGATTAAAAAACCTTGGATTTCAGGTTAATGGAACTTAGTTCTTATCGATAAAGTGTAATCTCCAAAGAAATAATGTTCACCTGAAGATGTTTGTGTAAATTACTTAGTTTCACATGTAGAGATTTCAGAGCACTTAGAAAAACTAAAAAAAGATATTATTAAAAGGCTAGAGTATATACAGAAACGAAGGTGAGTATTAGAAATTTTCAACTATCGAACTGTTTATAAAGTTTATACTGCACCAGATAAAAGAATTTAAGTATCTGAAAACAGATAAAATATCATTCACAGGATTACTTAAGTCCGTTATAATTAAAATCAGATTTTATTATTCATGTAAGATCCATTTTGAAGGCTTAGTTTGTGAAAATCCCTCCATGTATACATTTGTAATATGTCCTTGTTGATTCCTTTAGTTCTACATTTTATTATTCTCTTTACTCCCATTTCTAGGTGATAATATTTGTATTTTATAATAATTTCTATTTTGAATGCCTTTACTGAGTTTCTATGTTTCTGTTTGAACTGCATTAAGTTGTTTAAGCTGATACTTAGTTATGGTGACAACCATTTTGATTTGTTTCTCTGTTGGTTAGAGAGGTTTCAATGACTGAAATTGTGCATTTTGACTATGAATTGGAGCACTCTTCCAGAATTGGAAACACTCTGTGTTATATAGAAACCAAATATCATCGATCGAACGTATCTGATCTTTCCAGGAGGGATAGAATAACTTTTACTTGTAGTAATTATTTGAATAAGTGAACTATCATTGAAAGAAATAACCTAGTGGTAATATTGTTTAGGAAATGATGTATACTTATACTTATGATTAATAATAGAACCCTCACTTACCCAAATCATTGGTTTTGGATTTAAACTAGGCGAGATGAATATCTAAATTACCTGGACAGTTATTCCTCAATCCAAACCTTAATTTCGATCCTACACTCAGCACTACAAGTTATCTACATGAGTAAGGAATAATTCCAATATTCGTAATTAGAATTCATTAGTGTGCCACGTACTGCTAGTCATTATAGGAATCACTTTGAATGAAGACGTTAAAATCTACGGCACTTATACACAATTTTAGAATAAATGAAGATAGAGACTTGGCTCTTATCTTTAAAACAACAGATGAACAGGGATTAGGAACAAAAATATAGTGTAAAGGTGAGGAGAATACAATAGGCAATTCAATAATTAAGAACCTAAATGTACGAACTAAGTAGTATCCATCGATCTATGAACATCAACTTATCAGATACAACCACGTCAGATGGAAATTTAGTCGATTAGATACCTTAAGGAAATAAATGTGAACTGATTTCACTTATGATGATTAACCCTCAGCAAAGTAAGTTTAATATAAGTTTATAATATTAGTGTTGATTAACCAGACATGGAATGCGATCAACACTGTAATCTAATTAATAAAAATATGTGTGATACAGTTACACACTGGATAAAATATGTGATGAGCGTGAAATATCGTGGATTGATTAAAGTCAGCTATTAACATCGTTAGATGCCGACTCAGTGGTCTAGATGTTACGTGCTCGTCCGTGAGACCGATTACCGTCAGTGAGACCGTGGGTAGACACTGCTGAGGATCAGTCTTATACAAGGACAGAACGATTATCAAATGCTTCTAGGTTTTCAGTGATTATATGACACTGACTAGATTATAATTTCAATGAAAATAAACTGGTAATACTACGTCTAATTCTTTTAGACCTGAACTAATACTACCTACGGCTGTTACCTACAATAAAGCATAGACAAGACCAGTATTTTCCAACCTACTCTGCTCTGGGTCCCCCTCTCAAGTTATATCCAATTTTTGTTCATTCTTCTCATATCTTTCTCGATTTGTCGGTGTAGTGTATTGTGTTCCTTGGACTCCATCTTTTCCCTCAACTTTGAAAGTTCCAAGTGAGAGCTTGTCTTGTGACGATTTTGGTGCTTTTCTCAATGTGTGTCCTATTCACTTCCAGCACTTCTTCCTGATTTCTTCCTCCATTCGAATCTGGTTTGTTCTCTACCACACTAAGTTGTCACTGATAATGTCATTCCAACTAATCCGAAGTACTTTGCATAGGCAACTATTAATGAACACTGGTTTCTTCTAAATGATGACTTTGGTAATTCTCCGAGTTTCCAACCCCTGCAACAGAAATGTCTGTATGTTTGTATTGAACATTCTGACTTTGATGTTTGTCAATAGTTTATTTTGAGTTCCAGATGTTGTTCAACAGTTGAAATGTTTTCCTTGCTTTTCCGATCCGTGCATTCACATCTGCATCGAATCCATCTTGCTCATCACCTTGCTGCCCATATATGTGAATGTTTGCACGTCCTCCAAAGCATGTACATGAAGAGTGATTTGGTGGGCGGATGTTATGTTGTATCGGAGAATCGTGCATTTCCCTTTGTGTACGTTGTGACTTTCTTCTATTGAGGTTTTTGCTACACTGGTCATCTTCCCTTGTATTTATTTTTGTTTGTGCGATAGAAGAGTCAGATCATCTGAAAAATCCTAACCGTTCAGCTGCATTCTGGCTATCCACCGTATAGCGAACTTCCCTCCAGATGTTGCTATCTTCATAATTCAGTCGATCACGAGTAGAAGGATAAAGGGTGAGAGTAAGCAACCCTGCCTGGCACCGGTCTTGATGTTTGGATGACGTTCATTGTAATACCCTCTTTTGTTGTTTTAAAGGATGCTTTGATGATGCTGGGTTCATGAGATTCCCATCTAATAAGTGCCTTTTTTGTTTGATTGGACAGCATCAGCGCAACTCCTTGTATGCGTGAGGCATCTTCTTCTTCATGACTGGAGTATAACAGCAGCTCTCCTGAAGCTAGTCCCAGTTGTCCGACCTGTGTGTAATACGTTTCACTGATTCCATGCACCTCCAAGTTGTATCTTTGCATCTCTGTAGCAATTTGGAACAGTCTTCCGATCTCCCACATTGTACGAACGTTCTATATACCTAAATTAATGATTGCTCTGGTTTTGAGAAGAGTCATCGGGCTCGTGACTTCCGAATGAACTTGGCTCTCATCATGAGACGTCATAACTCTTCTGCATAAAAACCTTCTAACCGCGAAGCAGAGTGTGAGTGGTTTGAATCGATGTTTCGCTTTTTTTCCAGCGAGTTAGTTTTCTGCGGGATGTGGTCGTCAACCCCATGACCAACCCTCCTTCTTTATCCAGGCTTGGGACCGGCAGTAGCTCTAGCTAGTGTCCGAGCGGTGTCTAACTATCGGTGATTCAAATTATTTTACTAAATGCTGTATTGATAACTAGATTTTTTTGTTCGACTTTTTACATGGACATGTTAGACATGTTAGATTTAGTTCTCACTCAGAATCATCACGTTACAACTATTTTCTGCCTCGCTCCATTACTCTAGTTTCATAATTTTTAATCTTACAAAAACTTTTAACAACATTACAATAATCAATTATCGTTATTTTTAAATTCAGACACTTTTTATGTATGTAAGTATGTATACACTTGAAAATGATGCCATTAAAAAATAAATTGTTTTTACAATATTGGTACACAAACAAATCTTCACTTAATCATCGGCTACAACCTTTAAACGTGTTTAATAATTCTATTTGAAAAGTATTCAAATTTGTCATGTAAATAGCAGTAGGTCAAAATAGTTATACATTCCGTATTAATAAATTAATCATATGATATGGTTTTCTATTGTATCCAATTGAGAAGAAATAAATCACTTTACACATTATTAATCTCTGTAATCATTAATCTTACTTTAAAAAAAAAAGCTGATATCACTTGTTCCCTCGATTTAGATGTTTGGTTATGAACGAGAACATCAGTTTTAAAGTAATAAACTTGTATAAGTGAAATCAAATCTCTTAATATTTGGAATTGTTAAGTAGTATATTTATTATGAAGAAACTACAATATAATCCAACCTTGCTTAATTTATTTTTCAAATGTCCAATTTTCGAAAGTAATGTTGACTGTGTAAAAGCTGACTTTATGTAATGGCTAAGAAATGGTGAAATCAATGGACTTTAATTATTTAAAAATATGGTGTTCAGGCTAGATTGAACATACTGGGAAGTAGATAATATCATAAAACCTAAGAAGATCTATATATTTATTCACTCGTCATTTTAGTTTTTATGCTTTGAAACAGTAATGGTTGAGTGGCGTTGAAAATGTCTTTGTTAACTTCCAATTTGATGAAAATGTTTCGGGAAATCGGTGCTTGTTATAAGCTTCCAAGAAAAATCTATAAAACTACACATTGTGTATTCATAATTCTAGTTAAAAAGTTGCAGGTTTTCTTATAAAATATCTGCATGTTTTCCAGAAGGCTCCTAAGGTCTGAAGGTCTTATGTTATCTTATAAATATCATTTTCTTAACTTTCCTATTAAGGGTTCAATAGTAAACAATTTTTTGTGGACTAAAAAGCGTTGAGGAAGTTAGTGTCTGAGTTTATGCATTAGGATCGATCATTTTAAAACAGATTAGTATAGTTTTAAAACCTAATATTCTTGGTTACTCCTTCAAGTTAGCCTATAATGATTACTTTACAACATAATTTTACGCAAATGCTACTTTATATGCTTGTTTTAATGTATAATGAACAAGATTTAATAACAGTTGATATACTAAATATTTGTACTTCAAAAGTTTTAAGAACCATTACAAAGTATAAGAATTAAATAACACTGTTCAGTTTAATTGATTTCAATTAAAATGTTCCACTTGGAACAACTGTGCTGTATTATACCAAATACATCACTTTCTGCCATTACAGAGACCTCATTAATTATATTCTCTTTCTTCCGATACGATTATATACGGTGTGTGTGTGTATAGTTAACCTGAACACCTTACTTGGAAGTTATAAGGTGGCAAGAGTAAACAGTTGCTTTCAGGCTTTGGATGCTCTATCAATCAAATAGATAATGATAGTTATCAGCTGGTGATATACTCTAATAAATCACTGTTTTCAACTGGTGTAGTATCTTAAGGAAAAACAAGCGATAATAATCAAACTAGCAATCCTAATTGTTAATCTGACGCAAACTACAATTAAAGTAAATTGCCTTGGTTATATTTGAAAAAAAATTGCTGAGAGGATTATTTCACAGTCATTACTTTGTTACATGTATTGATGGAGTTTCGTTGTCTGAAATGAATAGTCTAATCATAAGGCTATGCAATGTGTCGGCTGTTTGACTTCATTAGTTAAAAGTCATTATCCTATTAAATCATGTTTTGTTCATATCTTGAACTAATTAATATAGAGTTTAACTATTTTACATTAGATTAACATTGGGTTTTGTTTTGGTTTTTAATAGTAAACATTATACCAATGAGTAGTAGACATTTTTATTTAGTATATTTTCATTTTGTTTGTTTGTTTTTTCTGAAAGGTCAAATGATTCATTTTTATTATGATTGAAAATGTCAAATGTAAGTTGAGTATAATAATAAAACTCTCGTAAGAGTTTTCACTGATAAAAATTTATATTTTTTTTCGTAAAAAATAATTATATATAAAGTGCGCATCCACGACTCCTGCACCTCGCAGGGTTCGAACCCGGGACGCACAATACCGAAGGTCTCAGGTTCGAATCCTGAGAGGTGCAGGAGTCTTGGTTGCGCACTGCTGATGAGTCCCATACCAGGACGAAACGGCCGTCCAGTGCTTCCAGGTTTCTAATGGTGGTCTAACAAATGATTGATTGATGATTTCAAATGTGTAAAAACACAAACCTCCAAAACTTTGCCCGGAAATATATATAAAGTAATGATAAATGTGATTAGAGTAAAACACAATTAAAATGAACTCTTGAGATGTTTAAGCATTTAAGCATTATTTTTGTGGAGTTCATGAATGAATTTATGTTTGGGAACATTTTTTTTTTGAAGAACATTAGTTATATATTGATAAATTTGAAAAATTAAAATAGAATTGCACATTTACTAGTTTATTTTCGTATTCAGTTATTATCAAACTTACAGAAATGCAAAAATGAGTTGAATAATTGAAAAAATTTCATGTTTGTAATAATATCATCTTAAGTTTTATATTTGAAACTATAAACTTATTGAAAGTCATGACAATCGAACCGGAGGGTAGTTGATCAAATTATATCCTTTTACATTTTGGATTATTCATTTAGAGTGAATATTTAGAATGTAGATATATACATATAGATTCATATTGATAAGATTTTATAAAGTATACACCTTGTACCAATTTTCAGAGTTTATCATCTTTCATCAACAGAATAATGTCAATAAATTATTAGTGTGATATGGGGATTTTGACCTGCATACTGCTTATAAGCTTTGTTGGGTAGAGCACACATACCACCCTGAGTTTGATGTGGAAATTGTCTTGATGAGTTAGTAAACATTTAAGTGAAGTAAATGTGTAATTACTTGGTCATAAGTTACCATTTGAACGTTACATTCACATGATGAACATTCACACTAAAATATGGATCATATGATTTATGCATATTGTTGTGAGTTTAATCTCCTTCCTGAATTTGCTACAAACTTAAATGTCACATGAATGCTAGTGGCAGATATCATGTGAAAATTGTAGTAAGCTTTATACCACCTGCCAACTTCCTACATTTTTAATACCAATCTGAAATTTGATATTTGGCAATAATTGTTTTGTTTTTCCAATAGATCCAATGATACTTAATAATCTTTTTAGGGTCCCATCAAACATTTTAAATACTTTGTCCTTCTACCACATGATAATAAGAGTAGTGGGCAACTACTTACTATATATATAAACTGTGTCTTACGAGTTGAATCAATCCCAGAAGTTCACTAAACAGAAATATTTAACACAAACTAAAGAGTGACTTCTGACATTCAACTACTTCAAGTTACCTATTCAGTACTGGTTTTCGGTGTAAATTGTTTCCAAATACATTTGAGAGACTGAATGTTACATTGTCGAGCTTCAACAAATTGTGCTTCGGATACACTAACCGTGATGAAAGCTTGCAAATAGGTCTATAATTGAGTTTTACCGAATAGTTCGTGTTGATCGAATCCTATGAAATAAGTTCCAGCGTGGCTTGACGTTGTTAGTGACACTGACTACTACTCAGTGATCAATTAGTTTTAAACATGTCGGTCCTGTAGGAGGTCAGTAAACGCCTAAATAGCTCAATGAATACTTCTCAGACTATGGAGTTGGTAGAGATGGGTTCAAATCTCATAGAAAGCACCGATTTCCTCAAATTTGCAAGTTAGCGTCAGTGGTGACCTCTACGAATCACGTTAACCATTGTCAGTGTTTCCTGCCGACTAACTTCAAACATAATACTTATTAGATATTATACATTTTGCTGAATATATTCTGTTCTACTTCTGAGTATTGCAAGATTTTTCCGGGTTTACAGGTTTAAACAAATATATTAGCTATTAAATGAAAATGGAATGCATTATAATGTAAATAATTACAGTTACACTAATTTCTGATCAATATGTATGAGAAGAATTTCGGTTTTTAACCTTCAAACTACAAACAACTGAAACTTAGGCAGCAATGGGATGCTTAATTTTTACGCATCGATGAAGAACACTACATACATATATCTGTTTCTAAATTCAGCTTTATAAAGCTATACTTGTGCATGCGTACATTTATAAAATGTGTAAAATTTACTGTTATTGATATGAGTTTTCAAGTAATGTTATAACTTGAAAATGTAGTTTTAATATGCATTATCTTAGATAAATAATTCAAGTATAATCACATTCCAGTAGGGATTTTATATTTTAAACAATTTAGTAAATTCATGTCAATCTGTTATCTTTCCTTATATGTTATTTTATTGGATTCGGCCCTATCATGGGAACTAATATTCAATATTACTCCATCAAATGAAACTTGTTATTGTATCTACAACGGAATGAAAAATGTTAACTTTGGCCATTTAGTTTTATCACTGATTTACAGTGTATCCAATTTTATTGGGTCAATACGATAAGACTGTGTGTCCATTAATAGGAGCTTGTTTATGATTTTTGAGTAACATCATACATCTATCTATACGACAGAAATTCAATGTTCTCTAACAGATCATTATTAAGCGTATATATAGTTCGAACCTGGTCAGTAGCCCAAACTGCAGAGACCTTACAATTAAGTGAATAAAGAATTTTCTGTTCTTATCATCCGAAAATCCCCTTACTTTTCCAAAATTCTCAAGTCAATGTTAGTTGTTCAATACGAAAGAATATTTTTTTGTCAAATATTTTTGTAGCTTACTCCTTCCTGATTAAAACTTGGTATTTATGCCTAAAACATTGTAAAACCAACATAATTATTCATAGTTGCGATCTTCTGTTTAGCATTTGATTGATATTAGTGAGTTAAAAAAATCAATATCATGAATAAGCATAATTAGATAATGTAGAGTTGATAATTCTTTTTCCTTTAGTAAATAATATTCATGTACATCTGGTATTCATCAAGATGATTTTGTCCAAAACACAAAACATTTGTTTACATTTGAAATAAAAATGATTTATGACTTAGTTACATCAAAACGAAATTTATCTTTTCGTATATTTTAGTCTACGTTTAGTAACTTTGTAGTTAATTTTATTACTTTATTTATCATCGATTACAGTTTCATTAAATTAATGAATTATTCAGTGTCTACTTCATGATTATCTGTAAAATGTATGTGTAATAGAAGAGAATGATCAATGATCAATAAAAAAGAATCATTATAAATTATGTTACAATTGAAGATTTTCTTATAAATATAAACAATAATAAACAAAGCAATAATTCACTGTAAAGTGTAAGTGAATGACTGTTACAATTCATCATATAAAAGTTGTAATTTTCATATTAGGAAGGAATTATTTCCTTTGAGCTTCTACTGTTTGTCATTGGTAAACTACATCAGAATGTGAATGACTAGAAGAAGACAATGGTGTCGTAGTATTCATGGTAAATAAAAATCCTAAAACTGCATTGGCTAAAATAAAAGCCGACACTATTGAATACGTATTCATCAGTAGTATTTAATGACTGATAATTTTTTTTAATTTAATTAAGAGCTTACTAGAAACGACTTGAGTGTTCAACAGTTAGGATAACAGATAAACCTTTAGTATATATGCTGACAAAATTAAGTGACCTTCATAATAACTTTGAGATTTTCCATTGCAAAAAATCATTCAATTGATGGATAAGTAAAGGTGCATCGTTAAAAGATTAGAAAACTAAATCCTGTGGAAAGTTTCTACACGGTGTACACGTTTATTAGGATTCTTGATGATCGTTTCAAATCACAGAACCAAAGGTTATTTTGTTCAAAAACCTATTCGTCTTGACTTAAAATCAATTTTACTGAGAATCATTGGGAAATTCGGTGTATTTCAATATTGTATTAGATGTTTTAAGTAAGCACAATTGATAATTTTGATAAACCGTGGTCTATTGATCAAATATGCATGCGTTTAACTCAACTGCGGCTATTGTCCAGTGCATAAATAATAGAATGGATTAACTTAGGATAATATCTTGATTCTAATTACTTACACGATTCATATCATAACGACTTGGCATTATGCATGTATTTACATTCATCTAATACTGTGTTTATTCATCGTTCAACAAACTCAACTCATTGTGATTAATGAAATTTGTTTTTGAGATACTGATACTCAGTCAAATTTTCTGAAACAGACAGTAAAGCCTAAAAATGTATATAAAAATACCAGTCTACGGTGTGAAATCCCAGTAAATTAATCTAAAGTTAATACTTGATGACCTGTATCAGATGAAGCGTTGAGTGATTGGAAGTAGTCGATAGGAAACTCTAGATCCATCTCTCATGGCTTTTTGTGCTTGTCATCAGGGCATGCCTATAATCTTGGAAGAATTGATGTATCCGGCAGGATTTGCTCTTATGTCATTCAGCTTTAAGATGATTAAGATCGGGAGTGTAAAAAAACATAAAGGTTTCTTATGGCTGTCTCACACTGGTCGATTAATTATTTCAATGAAACTTAACAATCCCCACAACTCTAAAAAGCCAGAATGTATTCTTTTCAAATTATACACTTAAAAAAAACTACTTTCAATTCAATGATTAATTGCTTTGAACTTTCATTTTTTTTACTTTCCTATTTTCTAAAATGTACGGATTTATCAAAATCAGAACGAATTACAAGGGTTCTAATGAATTATTTTCCAGGTAATAAATATTATGTCAATTTATTGAGTTACATTATTTACGTTCGTTTATTTATTTTTTCCTATTTTCATGTACAATAATTACAATCTATATAAAAATCAATGTGAAGTGATTTCATATGCAGTAAGTTTAATTTACGCATATGGATATCTTAGAATATAGAGTTTATTTCAAAGTGTGTTTAAATAGAGTGTATTTATTGTCAATATCTATTCTTTTTCTAGGTTATTGATGTGACATTGATCAAATTTGAGATCCGATCATGAGATCAAGTTATTCAACACAGCATATTAAAAATTTATTGGAATTTTCTCGTGAATTCTTGGTAGCATAAATCATACTTTTTTTTGGTATTCAACAATCTAGTTAGAAAAATATTATGCATATAAATGATCTAATGGACAATTGAATTTCAGTGTAATAAACCAAAACGTGAATTAGAATGCTTTCTTTTTTCTCTTAATTATTAATCTTACAGAATGAAATGATTAATCCCTATCTTTAGCATATATATATATATATATACATATATATATAATATGGAATTCAAGTCTTGATGAAAGTAACAACTATGGGATATATATATATATAATCAACGGACCGTAACTAAGACAAAAAATAATTGTATTCTAGATTCGACTGTCAGTCATTAAGCGAAACAGTTGTATGAATACTTATTATAGAATTAATTCATCTAGATACATTTGGAATTATCAGTTGTAGTTATAGGAGAACAAATGAAATGTTTTTTTTTCAACTTCATTTTCTTTTAATTACAAAAAATTCATGAAAACTATTCAATTTCATAGAAGTTTCTATTTTATACTCATTTTCCATTGGTTAAAGTTTCCTACAGTCTAAAAATAGTACTATTGGATATTAAAAGCTAGAAAAATTGGTACTTATGAATCCTCTTCAAAAGAAATGATCTTATTATGTGTATATATATACATTAAACTACTGTTCAGTAATACATTAACATTATCCAAAACATTGACTGATTGATTGGTCACTCAAATTGACAATGCAAATGAAATGACAGTTTAAAAAACTTCATTTTACTATGATTTATTGATCGCCAAATTTTCAATCAATTAATAGGAACTTTATTAGCAATTTAAATCACTGGTGTATTTTAAGAATATTTTTTTTGGATAAATTTATTTGCAATATAACTGAAAAAGAATTAGAATGAACAGAGCATGGATAGAATAATGAAATGACCGGAATATATTAAAGTCGCATATTTTATTTCGTTAGTTAATTAAATCAATGAAAACAATAACTCAACAGATATGTGTTCAATATAAACTCTAGTGGAGTTGAATTATGATGAACAGTGAAATCTAAAAAGCTCATTTTATTCAATTTCTGGATTGTTCAGCTGGATGAACTTGCAACTCAAAGTTAGCTTTCAAAATGAGACTGGAACCCAGTACCTTTTGCTTTAGACACTTGGGCATTATTCACTGAGCTAATGAGGTCGGACAACTACCAGACTGTTCAGTGGTTATAAAATTATTAGTAATTGTTGTTGCATTTTACTCAGGTTATAAGAATGCCAATAATGATGGTTTAATAAGAGATTTTAGAACTATTAAAAAAGCTATATATTTGCTAACATATTTCAAATGCACATTAATTCTCACCTAAACCATGAATCGATCATTGTTGGAAAACCGTTGTGCACCTAGAAGCACTGGACATTGTTGGGCAGGTTAGATCCCCAGAAATCACTCGATAAATGTCCTAGTTTTGGATTTTGTGTTTTCGCGCATGAGCTGATCAGTTGACATTGAGTTTACATTTCCCACTCGGAAAATCCTTGACTATCATAATTGATGGATTATTTTAGTACGCTTTTTTTGTGACTCTCCCATGGGCGTTTCTATCATGTATAAACAGACTCGATTTGCGTGCTTTTCAACCTCATATTTCCTTGGTGCTTGTAGAATACACTTTCTACGCCTTATCATGACTTCTTCCTATAGTCAGCAGGGATGGGGACAATCGAATCACGATAGCCTATCGTGTCACTGGATCTTTTGTCTTCACTCTCTTGATTTTTTCAAGTATATCGCTTAACGAGCATATTAGATGTGTGAGACCGAAGGTCATGGGTTCGATTCCTGCCTTCGGGGTCATAGATGCGTATTTCTGATGAGTCCCATACTAGGAACAAACGGCTGTCCAGGGATTCTAGGTTTATAATACTGGTCTAAAAATGATCGATTACTAATTTTATTGAAACTTAACAATCTCCACAACCCTATAAGAAAAAACAATTTAATTTATTAAGGCAAAAGATGTATTAAAACAAAACTAACAAACCATTTATTACGGATTTTGTTTATTTAAGGCTTTCTCTTACTAACAAACTATACATCTAAAACTAACAAAATCTGTTTGTTCTTGTTCTCCTTTACTTAAACAGTGTTGAACTTCCTTAATGAAAAGTTTTACTGAAATAAAATAAAACTAATTCCACTTTCAATGATTATTGTTTGTGTGAAACATACTGGCAAGTTATATATATATATATATATATATATATATATATATATATGGACTGCACATCCTTTCACAGATCGATCAGTTGGCATATTTCAAGAAAATAAATATAATTGCAATCTTGTGCTATGTTTAAAAGTCATTTTCTTTACGTGTTGATTAAACAAGGAGAGATATAAGTAGAAGAAAGATGTAACACTATTCATTTTGGTTGTAGGCAAACTGAATGATTTTTCAAGTAACTGATCCAGAATGCACAATATGTTTAGGTCATATAAAATGTGATACTATTATGTCATAGTATAACTGAATTCAGATCAATCACTTACGAACTACGAGAAAAGTTTCTAAAAGTTTCCAAGAGAACTCAGCATATCCACTGGTCGGTAGTGTGCACCCAAGATTCTGTACCGAGTAAAGCTCGAAATTTGTAACTTCAGCAATAAGTATGATTCAGTCATCATTAAAAAGTATTGCAGCGTTTTTTTGATATTATTTGTACATAATTGCATGCCATATATTAGATAAATTGTTAATTATATCAGTTAAAAATAACCGTACAGTGTCAATGTGGCTTAAATAAAATAGACTGAACAACTGAAGAAAGAATAATTGAAGCAGAAGCTTTTTTTAACATGGAAACAATTTTCTTTTAACATAATTTATAAATTTTTTCGTATCATAGTGAACTGTTTGGTGAATTAATTATTAAATTTTATGTTTTGAAAAAATTTAATTCATCTAGGTAGTTTACGAAAAATAATAAACTAAATGATGAATTATAGAATTAAAACAAATTATTTGGTATTTTTCTTAAATAAAACTGAACTTTTTCCTTAACAATGAAGATTTGTTTTTAATGTGACATTGGTAATTTTAAATATATTTAAAATATTTCATGCTCATTCTCAAAGTTATTAAATTCTGTACTTGTGCTAATTGTATTTGACTCCGCCTGTATTGTGGGAGAGAACAAACCAGATTCCAGTGGAGGAGGAAATCAGGAAGAAGCGGTGGAAGTGGATAGGACACACACTACGGAAAGCACCAAACTGCGTCACCAGACAAGCCCTTACATGGAACCTTCAAGGTAAAAGGAAAAGAGGAAGGCCAAGGAACATATTACGCCGAGAAATAAAGAAGAACATGAGAAGAATGAAGAAAAATTGGACAGAATCGGAAAGGGAAGCCCAGGACAGAGTTGGTTGGAGAGAACTGATGGGCGGCCTATGCTCCACTGGGGGTAACAGGCGAAAGTAAGTAAGTTAGCTAATTGCATTTACATAATCTTTTTAATGGAAAGGTTGTTCCTGGTCCATTTTGTGTAATAGGAATATAATGTGTTAAAATTTTGGAAGAATATGATGATCGTTGTACAAACAACCTTGTTATAACACAAAATTATTTTGTTTAATAATATGAAAAATTCATCTCTAAAGTTTATGTATGTATGTAGATGTAAACCATACTATTTGTTGTTGCCAATATAATGTTTCATAAATATCGATCAACATGAGAGGTAAATTGATAAAAATCAAATTCGTGAAAGAGATCTCTTTCTTTTATTAATTTTGATAAAACTAGAAAAAATACTATGGCGGAACAATATGAATTCAATTATTTCCTGAAGTCTCTCCAATGTCAGGACTGTTTCAATAAATGCTAGAAATGACTTCTTGGTGAAGCAGTTAGAATTGTCTTTCTCAGCGATAACTTTTAGTTTATTTAAATGATAGAAAGCATCGAAATGTCCTAGAAACATATACTCTCATTCGATTTTAAGCCATTATTTAATACAAATTCAAAAAATTCCACAATTCAACAAACTCACATACTTCTTTGATCAATTCAAGCGGATTTTATTGACGTTCATAAATGTTCAATTTTAGTTCAATCATGTTTTAAATCGTTCATTCGATAGAGTGTTCATGAATAACCCTGGATGATATCATTATAGGAGAACAAATGGTTATAAAACCGATAAAACAAAAGAGACAATATTATACTCAGTGTGTGTTGATGATAGATTTATTGTCTTCAATAATTATAATTATGCTTCTCATTATTTCGAAACTTACTAGTAAACAATACTTTAACATAAGATTCATAAGAAAGCAGAAAAAAATGACATTTCATTTCTTAGATGTTAGTATTCACTAGAGTACAAACTATTATTTATCAAACTATTATTATTTATCAAACTTTTTATTTATCAAGTTGACTGACAGAGCGGTGTTTACTTGAACCGTAGTAACTTCTCTGCAGTAAGCTACAAGAAATCGATGTTTACAATCTTTTTAAGCTGTGTGCATAGATTATGTTTAGATGATAAAAATGAAAAGGGATTAACTTTGGCTGGAGTTGGTTTGCGTTATATTACTTATCTGTAGCAGTTCATAACTAATTGTGAAAAGACTTAAAGAAGGAAACAAGGAGTACTACAACTGATAAATACCTGTCTTCCTAAGATCTGGCTTCAAGAGTGAGGAAATAACTGGAACGATTGATTTTAGACTAAAGTTGCTAAATTAATCTCTCTATACTGAAAAAAATAATTGTCGAATTAGTCCAACTAGAATTAACTTACATTTTACCTTATCTATCTGCTCATATGCAAGTTTTAAAGCAGATACATTGGAAGAGCAGAAAGGAGAATGTTACCATTGACAACCTTAAGAAAATTTCAAAAAGTAGAAACTAGAAGGATGTAATCAATACAATCACTCACCGTTTGTTTTATAGTGTACATGAATTTAAAACTTTAAAATCTTGCATGGCAGTTAATAGTCAAATGATATTGAATGGATGATCACACTTTGTTGCAGCCGTTACTATCAAAAGATTTAAGTTACTCGCTTTGTGCATGATTGAATTCAGTTTCAAGAATTGGTCACGTAACTTTATCTATTTGCATATCATTGATTATGATTTCCTGTTTCTGCTTTCTGCCATCTAACCTAAATTTTACTCAGTTAATCAGCATTTTTATGCTTAGTACATCTTTGATGAAAATCATTTCAATGTTAGATATCTTGAAAGCATATAGTTTTATTTGGAAACAGGATTAAACTGAAGAGTGCAGATTGTTTTGTAATAATCATTATGCTATTCATTTGACAGAAAGAATCCAGTTGTTACAATTTTGAAACTATTAGTCAATTGAGCATAGTTTACATTATCATAAAAACATAATAACTTTGTCAATTATTTGATGATAGATTGGTACATGATACATTTCAATCTTTACATTACTGTTGAATTAATGATTACTCAGTCTGACTAAAATGTATCCAAAAAAAAATATTTCACTTACCTCTAAACACAAGTATTTCAGTATCCTATTTTGATGGCCTTGTGTTTTAATGTTTAAAATTCATTTAGTACTCAAAAACTATGATGTGCATCTGGTCAAACAATATGGCAACCACAATTAGAAACGTTGTCGTCATAATGGAAATTTTAAATGATATACAAGGTAGACGACGGTGACTTAATTTTATTTGATAAATCGATAAAGTTTCAGATTGTTAACCATGTACATGGTTAGAATCTATCAGAAAACCCTCCAGGATAGAAAAAACAAGAGTTGATAGAGTGTTAAACTGTCTAAGGATTAGTTTTTAAATGTTTTAGTACAAACTAATAATTTAAAATAATTCCCATACTTTGATAATTAGGAAAAAGTTATTTTAAGTAAAAAAAAAAATGCAAGCTGTAAAATACAATTATGTGCTTATAGATTTGTTAGACTAACCCACTTACAAGATGGTTTGTGGATTTTTTTATGCCTTGGCCAATTTAACTGATTTGAAAGTTTTCTGATGAAACCAACCATTTCGAATCACTTATAAACTAGTTATTGTTAAAGTTATAACTTTCTACATTAATATAAAAGGATCAAATCAACAAAACTAAAATGGTATTAAAATGAATTATGAGTATGAATAGAAATTTGAAAATAATGAACTGTTCAATTAGTATTTAGACGTATACAAAGAATATCTGCTACTTTATCATTGAGATTGTTCACGGACCATACTGACCAACGTTTTCAACCAGTGATTTTCCTTGCTATATTGATTTTATTCTAAGAGTTTGTAGCTCACTACGCCACTACTCTGCTTGATTGACTATATGGATGGTTCTGTTCTTGTTTGATTAATTCATTTTCTTTCTTAACGGATTTTATAAGTTTACTTAACCATTAAATACTGTGATAAATCTTGAGTGTATAAAATAAATACACCAAAAAAAAACTTATAAATACTGCATAACAAACACAAACATATTTAGACAAGGAATCATGTTATTTCATTTGATGCCAACAAAATGGAGAAAATTTAATCCCAGCGAAAACAATAAGTAAGTAGGATTGTACCAATAGTAGTAAACAATGAAAATACACTTTAGGCAGAATCATTTCAGATGAAGAATAACAGATCTAAAATATAACATTATTCATTAGAGTGAAACGGATATAATGCACTAAAATCATTTTTAAACTGCACCACCTGACTTGGACGTGTTTAAACAACTGAAATAAATATTATTGTTTACATTATGAACTGACCTTAGATGACCGTCATGAATAAAAAAAGCACTGGATAGCTGTTCCATATGAAGGTTCTGGATACGATCCCTGATACAGTCATGAATGCTCACTTCTGAGGGATCCCACACTAAGAGGAAACGGAAACAGTCCACTCAACCTCCTTCCACCCTATTAAAAATGGACATTCGGTTATTTTATGATTTGAATCAAAATGTTGTTTCGAACATTCTAGAGCCTTTTCCCTTGATCGACAATTTGAGAATCTGATTTTGCCAGGATTCAGGTTAATTCATAATAACGAGATAACTAGTGTAACTGTGTAACAGTCTTTGTCTATATCATACTAAGTTAAGAAAAATAAACTTTTCCATTCATAAATTCAAACTTTCACTAACAAAATATAAGCTAATTTGATTTAATTTATACAGTACAGTTAATACAGTTCAAACTATTTGATATGATTTAGCTTATAACCTTTAGTTAACATTGATAATTTAATCGGTATAAATGCTTAGGAAAAGGATCGAACAAAGAAAATTTACTTGAAATTTGAAAGGTTAAATTTTCGGCCGACTTTTCTACTAAAAAACATGAAGTGTAAAGTGTATGCATTTCAAACATTTTTCAGGTCACCTTATTGTAAGAAATTTTTTCAGTACCGAACAAATATTGAATATTATTTTCTCTACAAAATGGTATCATTCGAACAACCGTTGGAATAGCAAACGAAAAAATCAATTAGTTATTTGGAGATTTCCTGATGGACGACCTTTGAGCGAAACGAAAGTGATTTTTAGGAAACGTCTACCTACTAAGATTTAAGAAGGGGTATAAATTAGTGTGAGGAACTAAGAATGAGGTTTATGGTTAGAAGTTTTATCACAAATTGACATCAACTATGATGCCATGAATGAATTTCACGCTCAAATCCAAGATTCGTTAACTTGAATCTGATAAGTTTATTCATAAATTACAATCTTGCCAATTTCCCTGATAATAAGTCTTAATGAATTTCGGTAGATAAAAAATACATAAACTTTATGCTTCTAAATCAGTGTGCTTATTTTAGAAGCACTCTATAGTAAATGATTTAATCAATTTTGATCAACTAGTAACTTGAAAAGCTTGTTAAGATTTTTAACGGCGATTCTCATCATAAACTAAGACTTGATGGGGAACTAAATCAAAATTAGGATTCACTGAATAGCAGCCTATATACAGTTTGTGACTCTTTAGTTATCTACATCGAATACGCAACATATTATTGAAACTAGGAACTTCAAATCGTGTATCTGTTTTATTATTAGTCTGTTCAGCTTTTTGGAATCATAGAATCATATTGTTATCTAGACTTAATCTGATTACTACGAAATTAATTGGAAATGTTATTTGAGTCATTTTCGTACAGCTTTTTTTTACAGTACGTTTGTTTGCCTTCACAGTTTTGTCGGTCGTTTCGACCATTACAAGAGAATATTTATAGAACAGCAAAGAGTGGTTTCATGAAGTGATTTTTTTTCGGAAAATCCATTATCATGGTTTTACAATTACAAATATATAGTGCTTTTTTAAAAAAAAAACAGTATTCAATAATTCGTCTGTTAATAATAACAATGAATAACTGAACATATTAATAGTTAAGTAAATTCAATAAAAACTCGAAGACCTAGTTGTGAAGCCATTGAATATCCACTAAAAATGTCTCATAAAGTAGGTAAAAAATTATTAATTGTCAGAAAAATTGCTTACAATGATAAAATAAAGTGTCGAAACGAAGTGTAACCAGAAAGGATAAAAAAAGGTTAACACAGGAGACGGTAATTGTTTTTAAAAACTAGATATTAGGGCTATTACAGAAAAGTAGATTAAGTTCCTTTCATAAGTACTGTTCGAGCTTTTGCTAAATATGCGATGGAAGATTCAACAGTACCAAGCTGATAGAACATTTCATTTTTAGTAGGTTTCAATTTCCGTTGAAGATGACTTTAAACACTATTTTATTAAATTAATTCCACTTACTAGTGACTCCTAAAGGAAATTTATTGGAGACTCCAACCAAAATGAGCTATAACTAGACTGATTGTACTTCATTTTTCGTTATTGAATAAGCTTATCATTGCTTTATTTCTTCATAGTTTAGCCACTATACCTAAAAGATCAGTTTCCGCAACACAATATCTATAAATGTGAAAGTTTCGAAATAATGTGGAGAGAAGTGAAAATCCATTTTTACTGTTTGTATTTTAATAAACAAATTCAAAAGTCTTGACCAACTGGAGACTTTTCAAAAGGTTATTTAAAGTTTAATCAGTTTGATAATAAAACGCTGTATGTTTAAACATATGAAGATAGTACAAATCAAATGAATGTTTGAAATAAAGTTTGATAATAAGCATCAACAAGGAAACAACTTAGTCTTCTAGCTATTCTGTTGACAGCATCTAAAAACACGTTAATTTATCCATTAAGGTTCACATATAATTATAGAGGTACGTTGACTAATAGATCTATGTTTCATTTGGTTATTGGAACGATGCATTATAATGACTGAATTTTAAATATTCAGTCTAACCAATTGGTAGATTCCATTGAGAAAATATATGCGAATATACGCATAGATATTTGCTTACCGTTAGGTAAATTCAGAACAGTAAGATCGTCATGGTATGAGACTCATCAGCAGTGCACATCCACGATTGCTGCATCTCACAGGATTCGACCACAGGACCGGCATCCAGTGGTGTTAATGCCTAACTCTGATCCGTCTAGAGATGTTGCGCGACTCAACCATTTGTCTCTGATAGTTACTGCCTACACCCAACTGAGTTGAACTCCAATGGTCATGTTGTACTCTATTCGTTTTATATTCAATCAACTATGTAACGAAAGTATTTTACTCATCAGTTATTAACAACCAAACCAAACGTTATTCGACTAATTTAAATAAATATCATGATGACTGTTGCATAAATATGATGTATCTTCTGATTTTCTCTTCATTACTTGGTTCATGAATATGTTTCTGAATGTTATCATATTGACTTTAGCGAATATATATATATATATATGTCTTAATTATTTTATTCTACAAATAAAAAACCTCATCATCACTTAAACATTAGTTCTGTTTTAATTGTTTAAATCCAATAATGAAATTATCTTTGTACTCTTCGCGTATTTTTTGAACAGGAAAATAATTACAGATAAAAAAATATATAAACAAAAATGCAAAATGACTCGGGAAGAAAAACCAAAGAGCACGGCCAAAGAACACATTACGCCGAGAAATAGAGAAAAATATGAGAAGATTGAACAAACATTGGACAGAATTGGAAAGCGAAGCCCAGGACAGAGTTGGTTGGAGAAAACTGGTGGGCGGCCTATGCTCCCTTGGGAGTAACAGGCGTAAGTAAGTAAGTTTTCAACTCAATTGACAAGAATAAAAATATGGTGGTAACAGTTGAAACAAATTAAATAAAACTGTTGATTTTACTGTCAAATGTTTCATTAAAATAACAAAAGCAGAACAAACTTTCAGTCGATTTTTTTTAAAAAAAAAAGAACAAGACTTTTTATTTTGAAAAATGATATATTCGAATCGTCAATAGTCGGTACTTGTGTTTTTGATTTTATTCAGAGTTATCGGAAACCTATGAATCTAGACTATGAGAAGCTGAAGATCGAAGTTACCTGTTTATTACATCGGGAACTTCAACACCATATATTTTATTGATTAAATAGAACATGCAAATGAATCTTCATAGTATTCAATCATAATAGCTATAGATTGTAAAAATATAACTTCTTTATTCAACTATTTAAATAACAAGAATAATAAGAATATAATTTCCTTTCAATTTTCAAATCATCAAATTAAGGCATTAAAATGTATATAAATCATCTATGAAATACGAGTGTCATGTAGACGATTAGAAGTTTTTATAGAACGGATAATGAAACGTTTCAGTTGACCATAAAAAAAAAAGTAGTTGCAGCACGATTCTAACTTGTGATTTATTGCTTGTAAACTAAGTGATTTAATTACAAGGCTCTAATAGAAACACTATTTTAAAAGTATTTTCATCAGGTAATCATAGTTTATTTGGAACACACTAATAGTGAGTGACTTAAAAAGCCTGATACTATACATGAAAATGGAAAATAAAGCCATGAATGATTAGAAAATTCATTTCTTTCTATAAATAAGACATTTGATTCATATCCATTTAACGATTGAATCAAAGTTATTCATTAAAAATAGTTTGCAAAACAAAGTAATATTCTTTTTAATCAATAAATATGATCGATTAGACTCCATGTTATCCTAACTAGGTAATACGTTTTTGGCAGTATAGCCTAAAATTAGAACTTGGCATAAGAATCCATATGAAAAAGATTGTATTCGCTTACGAATTCTCATACTCATTATTATTACCAGTTAATTTACTATATGCCATGAGCAAGTCTACAAAAAATAGGAAATAGCCTTGGGATTTTATTGATACACAAATTTCCTTCAGTTATCAGAATAGCTTATTTGAAAGTGCTGATAAACACATTAGCCTACGGGATCGTTTAGAGATACTATTTTATCAATTGCTGCACGCCTTGCTGTTGAAGTAAAGTTCATGAAAATTTGATAACATGGTTTCATATTATTCAAGATCCAGACATTATGATAGGAGCTCTAAAGGAAGACTAGCAACAGATCTGAACAAATTTATGAAGAATAAAGTCATGGCAGTTTGAACGATGAATCAGCATCATTGAAGATTTCATTATTCTTCCTACCAACATAACTGAAGTGTGAAAAGTGAGCTAACAGATCTCATAGCAGCCTTAATATTTCTGGGAACCAGTTTTATTGCCTTCTAGATATTCTAATCTGTATTGATCTTTTTTGCTCGACTATGCTAACTTGAAGAATCATTTTTAGAAGTATGTACCTAGGAAGATAATCCATGATTCCTAATCACACCCAATCAGTTAAAAAAAGTTTCGAGAATCCCCTTTGCAACCTAGCAGAAATCCCTACAATTAGTATATACAGACCAATAAAAAGTCAAGACTACTCAATACATGTTTATGTCTGGTCATTAGAAAATCATACATTTCAAATATACGTTAGAACTCTCTCAAAGAACAGACTAATCCACGAACGACTAGTAAACATGGAGACAAACCAGTGATTTCATGCGTTCAATAATATTGTAGAGCCAATTAAATTTATCAACAACTGTACACATCTAGCATTCAACAATTAGTATAAGATGTGATATTTTTGGATATAGTTTTAAGACTATGATAAGAAGTCACTGTTTTATCACATATTAATAGTCAAAGTTTCCATAGCTAACGTCTAACTATGGGGAAAAATACCATTTCCATCGCTGAATTACGCATAGTTTGATTCGTAATCGACCAAAACATTTTTCCTTGACTCCAGAAAGTGGTGAAAACACTGCTGATGCAAGATAGACTTTTTCCAGAAACGGTCAGATGATGTCACAAATTAACTGGTCTTCCTTAGTCAAAAAACAGTTTCTGACTTCTACTAACAAACGAATCTGCAGGAATATAACATCCTAGTCTACATTTATAATCAGTTTTCTCCTTGAATTGATATACCTTTCGGGAATTTGAAAATAACTAATTGATGTTTACGATTATTTCGAAGGGTGAGTAATAGTTACTTCAACAAATCTTGCTTTTCATATATCATCAGGTAGATTGTGAACAATGTAATTTAATTACAATAATTTGGTGAATTAGCACATATGACGCAGAACCCGACACGTGTATTATCAAATTACTCCTGACTAGTACCAATTAGTATTTTTAGCAATCGCAAAGTATGTCATCCACACAATATTACCTGAATAAATAGTAAATAGCATAACGTCTAACGATAACGTTTTATAGTAGGACATAGAAACTATAGGTCTAACTACATAATGGATATCTATAAATATCCCTTCGGGAATATCGCATAGACAAAGGGAAACGAGTTCAATATGGTTGTTAAATGAAAATAAAATAGTCCTAAGATAAGTTTTGGTAACGTTATAGATTAAAAGTAAAACACAGATGAGCAGATAACAAGCTACCACTCATTATTACTAACCATATCACGTAATTTCCCAAATACAATCAAAAAATATATAGAAGCATAAAATAGGTTTTCCTAGACAGATTTTTAACCACGTACAATAAATATATCTTAATTGTAGTTCCTGAACAATCCAATAGTCTATCAACTTATGGACAAAACATTAACACGAAGCATTGTAAGACTAGAGCCAAAACAAGCCTTTATGAAGTCACATACATTTGATCCTTGAAGCCTATTTATCAAATATGTGACTACATACAAAATGCGACTACTACTTAATACTCTTAAAATAATAACACTCATTATGAGGCTTATCTCTGATAGTATTTTGATGAAATTCAATCGCAGACACAAACGAAAATCAAATAGAGGTTTGTGTACTTGAATTTGAGTGACAAATTTATGTCCGAGGGTTGATAACGGTGAGTAGATGATCAAACCAAATGAAGCGCTCAGATATAAAATCTAACTCATAATAGGATTTTAAAAATGAACTCAAAAAAACTCACTATTATAGTAATTCTCATGTCAACTTTATTAGAAGCAGACGGAATTAAAAATCAAGAAACAAAACAGCTTAAATACAAAGTAATAATACTGAAAGTGATTAAAACAGAATACAAGTTTTAGCCGAACGTAGATTTAAACACATATTATGATCAATAGTAAGGAGATTTTACAAATTGTACAGAATGAAGAGCGGTATTAGCGAATAAACATGTGTAAAAGTTACTTGACAATATGGGAGTAAAATAACACTGAATGGTCATCTTTAAACTGTCCGATTCAATTGTGAAAAAAAAGCTTCATGGTATTTTATGTGCAAATATGTGGGTCCAAAAATATGCGGAACAAAGAAAGCTCGTATGCACTTTCATATATATGTATGAAACTGTTAGTACATGCAACAAACTAAACCATCATACTCAGTATTTAAATTGAGTGAAAAGTGATGCACTATCTAAAAGAAGCAATCAAATCACGTTTCTTTATTTGAATCGAAAACAGTAAACTTAACAAAACAGAATCGACTAAACAGAGCTATAAGCAAACAATAATAAAGAAATGCTTCTTAAGTCATATTATTCATTCATCTGAATACACCTAAATCATATGAAATTGCACTTGAAGAAAAGTCCTGATTTTAGGATTCCCGTTAATATTCACTTGTAATGGGTGAATTAGATTGAATGTTTATAAATACGAAAAGCTCATTAACAAAAGCAACATATAACAGAGGAGGCGGAAGTAATTTCTAGCGGTTCATTTAAGATTTCTAAAGTCTGGACATGGGGAAAGTATGTGAATTAAAATGTAATTTGTTTTACTTGTGAAAACCGGACAATTTAAAGTTTGTTTTAATTGGATTCTTGGAAAAAGGAATCAAAATTCAAATAGGAAGACTGTGTACATATATAATTTCTAAATGTTCTTAAGGAGATTCGACATGCTACTTCATCTGAAAGCAGGTGAAAGAAAACACTCAATAAAATAACAAGTTTGGGAAGATAAAGGTACAACTGTAGAGAATAGCATACAGTGGTATTTTTGGCAAGATAGTTGTTTCACCAGATTGTCAACGGGATCTAAAACCAAAGGCAAAATAAAGGCAGTACGATTAAACTTTATTCACTTGTTAGGATATGAAATTATAATAACTAATGAAACAGTAATTAGGTTCATCAGTTCGCACATTTAAACCACTATAGTCATATTACGACGACAGAACACATTCATATAATATTCGAATGACTGAACTCGACAAATAGACAATTTGTTGATATAAGCTAGACTCGACTTCCTTATGAATGGTTACGAAGACCAATGGCTAACTGATTAAGTATACATTTGGAAATGAAGCTATCGTTTAAACAAAATACCGACTTAAGGTATTATAAAATTTCCGACAAATAAAAAAGTTGTTAATGAAAAAAGCAGCGTCAAAATGCTGGTGGAGTTGCAATGTTGTACACGTTATTAAATGGTCTTTTAAAATACATAATTTAAAACCTGATACACTAATATGGACTTCCCGACCGTAGCTGTTACCTTGAAGTGGTGGTCGGGCTTGACTATCGTGATGACCCAACCGAGATATGTTGGCTGGAACACATGCTTCTGAAGGTTCTATCATGCCAGGCAGGTCGATTAAAGAATGATAAGACTAAAAGCAGAAACTCAAGGTCTGAGAGCGAAGTCGTACTGCTGACTGAAGACAGGTGTGACAGCAGTACGGTGTTTCCCTCGGATAACCAGCATCTGCAGCGATGCTGCCTCCTCAAAAGGAAGGAAGGGTTATAAAAGTCTATAAATATCAGAATTCATGATGAACTCACAGTGTTTACTTGTGTTAGCTAGCTTCACTGAAGTACACAACACTTAGTAGGCTTCCTACTACTCTTTATATTAACATGTTCAACTTGACCAGACTGAAATGTTGCTGGACTTTGAATTGGTTGTACATGCTGAGATACCACCTCGCACGTTACTAGACCAGGTGGATGTGGAGAACGATCAGTAATACTGAGACCATTAGACGTCTGGGATTTAAAAGGTGATTCTGCACATTTCGTGTGAACATTATTAGATATAATCCCATCTACAGATGTAGTATTTCCGTTGGCGCGACGCAAAGCAGGATCATTGATAATTATCTGAAAAGCAATCAGGTAAAAAAAAGTATGCGGGACTAAAACCACGCTATAATCTTAAATTGCAATTTGGCAACCATATGGAAACTCATATATTCAACGTTCAGAAGTTTTGTGAGAGCTGGTAATACTAAAAAACTTTTCAGGCTGTAGTGCAGCCCATTAGAACCAACACTCTTTACAAAGTGTTGTCTAAAAGAGTAGACATAGATGTATTCGGTGAATGAGTTGCTTTAGTAGCTACCATTTTTATAACCCTCAGTTTAATAAAGCTACTAAATACAAGGTACAGACAGACGTACAAATGAACCCGTTATCTTATGTATCATCTAAATAGATTTCTGGTGAATAACGAACATCGGCTATTCTGAAAAACGCACTTCACATAGTTCGGATGCTGGTTTTTAATACACAATTGAGATATAGCCAAGCCACCAAACATAAAATAAAGGAATGAGTTCAAACCGGTGATAAGAAGATTAGATATTCAGCGTAGCGAAATTAGAAAACAAGGATGTATTCTGTCGCAGACTATTTTTGTACAGTAAACTAATCAACACACATTACCTTTAAATAACAATATCTATCAAACTGAAGTAGGTAGATTTGAATGATAATCTTTAATCAAGCATGAATCAAATCTCATAGGAACGAAAAAGGTTAAAAGATTAAATCTGTGGCTGTAAAACGATGGTGAGGAACTGTCACTAAACGTAAGTAGAACATTTTCGGAGAAATAAGGCGTAGAATCTTCTGGATAGTCTGGGGGGAATTAAACAAGTTTGTTGAAACTTTCTAGGTTTAAAATGTGAAACTCCACTTTGTAACAAGCTTGCATTGCTATTTAGTTTGTATATGTATAAAGTTGTCTAACACGTAGGTCACTCCAACTATTTATGGTACTTCGATTTCGTGCGTTAAAGACACACAAATCCTAGACCTTGACACAAAATTCTCGTTTAACCTACGCTAATTAGGGTCTCTGGTAAACTTGCAGATATTTATTTGCGGCTTCCTTACTAAAGACAAGGAGGATGGATAGGTTTTATCCGATTTTCTAAAGGACTGTATCGTGGATGTCAATCAACTAATATGTTTTCAAGGTACATATGTTTTAGGGTTAAATTGAATACATATGTGGGGACCTACGGTTAACCAAAAAAATGGGGTAAATTAATCGCTGTGAGAAGCGATGTAACCCAGTTAATTATTATGCGTAACTCCTTGAGTACTAGAGGAGGGAAATTTTTTATTGACAGGATAGGTTGTGATTATATTATTACTACCAATAAGTTCGTTATTTCATCAAAATCAATGGAACGCCATGGAAAACTTTAGACCGTGCTGACGATATTAGGGCTGACTCGCGTTTATTGTAGGACTTGCACAAAAACATTTTATGACAGTTTAACACAACAGTCAAGCTTATTAAAGGGTGGCTCCAGATGACAAGAATATATTTAATTTATGTGGAAAAAAACCAGGAGGCTTACAGTATCCCTCGAAATTGTGGAGTTTTTCAAGATATCTTCTACTTCCTTGGAAAGCTCACCACCAGGTCTAAATGGGTTAACCTCGACTTCAGCAGTCATTATTTAAAAATGAGACCGCTTGAAAGCGAGCCAAATGTGACCCTGAGGTGCCCGCCAAAAACACTTAGTTGCAGCACACTCAAATGTTGAAGGTATGACATGATATTACTTCATTTTACCTACTAAGACGTCACCCGAAATAACTAATATAAACCAAACGTTTGAATAATTTCAAACTATGTTCGCACATAAAACTAGAATGACTTGCAAGGACCCAGTGTTAGCACGTTAATACGAACAAGAGATATCATGCACCCTATAGTAAAACAGCTTTAAAACAACTCAGATAATCAAGAAGATATGATAATAAATGTTTGAGGACCTCTCTCAGTCAATGAATATCTTGAAATGCGTATCTTCTTGAGTAAATTTAAGTAAATACAGTCAAACTTTGTAGGCCTTTCATGAAATCTTGCATTTGTGGCACTGGGTATTTACACAGTACAGTTTGACAACTGTCACCTAGGCATTTCTGGCAGAGTCACTAGTTTCCTAAGCTTTTCTTATGATCATGTGCAGAAGATATATACATTAACCGTCTGAGAGTCTGGTGATGCTTAACTGTTACATGTAGATGAAAGCGACCCCCAGATATTTTAGATTATCATTGGTCTTTGAGAAACACAAGGAGCATTTGAATTGGTTACTTTTGGAGTTTTCAGTTAGTTTTGAAAATTCCATTAACATATTACGAATTCATCTGTTTCCAAGAATGGATTTTCAAGAAATTTGATAAACGAATTAACAGACTGATTAGTTGCAATCCCAAACATCAATCATAAGCCGAAAACACTTGGTGGGAATTAGCTGACTTTGGCTTACTCGGATGTAACTGCAGACATTCATTAAAGAAGGATGTCGTTTCCTGATGTCATCTAGAAATGCATCTCTCTAAGAATATATTATAAGTATGATTAGAAGTAATTCCGTTAGTTACCAATCAAAGAACATGATATGTATAGTCTATTTGGGAAAAAAGAAACCAGAACTCACACCCGGGGTCAATGAATAGCGAGATACCAGTAAGACAAGAATCGAAAATATTAAGTTCATAATTGTACATCTCTCACAAATCGGGATTACCTGGACTCGTAAACTGCAGTTTTACCCATGTAGAAATGGTCGATTAAATCTGAAGTTGTGGAATTATTCGGAAACGTCAGCAACTCGGTGGATAAACAGTTCGATACCGTCCCACTTCACAAACAACAGACTTACTTTCGATGCTTCAAAAGGTGAAGCAATTCACCTTAGACATGCTGCAGCTTAACACAGAAGTTATGTGCTTCCTCTATAGAAGCGTCTCGAGCTGAAAAAGATTTGGGAGTTTTTGGAATTCTGTGATCTCAAGTCTTACGTTATATGTGATAAAAGCGATTTTCGAGCAAACCTTGCTATAATAGCACAGGATTACATCTTTGGCCAGCTTGATAGTAGAGCGTTCTATCCAATCCTCAACAGCCCTACGCGACCCCATTTACAGCATGCAAATATATCGTTAGTCGAGAATTGCTTCAAGCTATGTCTAGATCAGTTTGTAACAAGAGTTGGAGTAGCTTTATAAGGATCGTCTACAGATTACTCTCCTCAGAAAAAATGTAACCTGTTTCTGCTAAAAACAGATATTAGTCTCTGGAAACATCAGGTGTAGGACGAAGCGGTGTGTTCCACATGTGCTCTCATTAGTGGGCCACAACGGTCCTGAAAAAGAAGAGGAAAGAAGAAGGGGTTAGAAAGAGAAAAGAAAACAGTCGTAATCGGAGGTCTTGACCCAACAGATGCATGGTTGACAACAACATGTGCACCTGCCTACTAGAAACCACAACATTCTCGATTTGGTATTTTGTCACGATGTCAGCCCAACATCTGTGGCTGTCTGAGAAACGTTACACAACAGTGACCATAAAATTGTACTCTGTATCCTACCGTTTTTTGCTAAATGCGACAAATCTGAAACAGTAAAGATTTTTCAATACAGAGACTATAAACATGCTGACTGGGACAGCTTCCGGTTTCTAATTGAGCACTCCGACTGGACTGCGCTTTTTTCTAGTCTTGAACTCTCTGATGCATTACATATATACAATGTCATCATTAAATCTGCTCTAGACACGACTATCCCACTCAAAACGTCTTTCAAAACGGATACTCCTTATATCACCCATAAAGTTAGGTCTAAACTACGTCAACTAAAACGGGCATATTGCAAATCTAAGTACTTCAACATCATGTACCAAATCTACACTGTACTTGAAAGTGTGAAAAGCCAACATAAAGTGTGTAAGCAAATCGAGGAAAATAATGCTCTCACTACTGAGTGTGAGTCCCAAAACCTCTCTCGTTTGCTTAACAAACACATAAAAAAACTCAAATCGGAAAATTCATTCTATATTACATGACTGACAGACTTTTTATGACGAAGCTATTATTTGTGAACTATTTAGTACATGGTTCTCCCTCAGTCTGAACACATCTCCAACCCCTGATACTAACTTTAACTGTAGCAGTATGTATAATCTTTGTACCATCAAATTTGATCTGAGCAATATTCAAACCGCCATTAAAACCCTCTAACCCATTGGCAGCTGTGGTGCGGATGAGATACCTTCGATACTTTTTAAAATGGCAGGACCAAACTTTCCAGTGCTTTTGCTCAAAATTTTTGCATTGTTCCTAGAGTCTAGTATATGCCCTGAATCGTGTAGGTTGACTCATATTGTCCCAGTACATAAATCTGGACCGAAAGACACTACAGACTGATTAATATCACCCCATTTATATCACGTGTAATGGAGAAAGTGATAAAAGTTCAACTATCTGACCACTTACTCCGGGAAGGTCACGTTGACCACTCACAACATGGCTTCATTATAACTAGGTCATGTATCACATGACTGTTGGATTTCTTTAATGAGGTTACCAGCATACGCGATCAAAAGCAACTAGTAATAGTGTTGTATTTTGATATAAAAAAGGGATTTCCATAAGGTACCTCGCAATCTCCTACATGTTCAGAGTATTACGCCCACCCAATGCCAGCTGACGGCTTAGGGAACATCCGTATCACTCCTGACCTAGTATTAAGGAAACTAAAATCCTTACATCATCAAGTTGTGACAAAATCTGCCCTATAGTCTCGCAACAATGTGCTGAAGTCCTCTGTTCACTATTATGCAACCTGTTCAGGCATTCACTGGAGTCACACCAATTCACAGCTGAATGAAAGCAAGCTACTCTCTCTCCAATCTTCAAAGGAGGAGATAGAAAGGACCCAGCCTGTTACAGACCAGTTGCACTACTACCAATATTATCAAAAGTTATGGAAGGGCTAGTGGACGAACAAATTAGGGAGTACATGGAAAAGAATAAAATACTCCATTATGCTCAACAGGGGTTTCGGAAAGGCAGGTAGTGTGCATCTAATCTCCTCATCGCAAGGGACATTTGGACATCCTGTTTAGACCGTAAAATATCGGTACACGTATTATTCCTCGACTTCGCGAAGGCCTTTGACACAGTGCCCCACGCACGCCCAATCGAAAAGGTTGTGGAAATGAGCTTCACTGACCCACTCCTATCTTGGCCCAGAAACTACTTTGAGAATAGAAAGTTTCTCACAAAGGTAAACAGAGTGCACGCGGGTTGGTGAGTATCCACATCGGGAGTTTCACAGGGGACCATCCTAGGCTGACTCCTCTTCCTGATATTTAATAACGACCCGCTAGGCTCAGTCAGCTCACCGGCATTGATCTACGCAGACGATGCGAAGATCTGGAGGTCCATTAGAAGCGAAGAGGATTCGACTGAGCTTCAAAAGGACCTTACATCTATTGAGAAATGGGCAGTGAAAAGCGGTTTAAAACTCAACCAACCGAAGTGCCACGTCATGCATTTCCTGCCTCACATGACGCAAACGACCTATACCCTCAACGGAAGTCCGCTCCCTAATGTCTCCTCAGAGCGCGATCTCGATCTAATAACCACAGAAAGCCTCCACACCAGTCCAAACTATGTAGGGGACGCAGCCAAGGCAAATGCGACTCTTCACTTTATGCGAAGACAGCTTGGTGCTATCAGCACGAAATTATTTTTAACCCTGTTTAAGACCTACGCGCGCCCACGCTTGGAGTTTCATAACGTCATCTCACCCCCTCTGCTTAAAAGAGACATAAATCTCTTGGATCGAGTGCAGAGACGAGCAACGAAATGCGTGATAGGGTTGGAAAATAAACCCTTCGACGATAGACTCCAACTCTTGGGATTATTTCCACTGAGCTACAGGAGAATCAGAGGTGATCTGATTATGGCGTACACCATATTAAACACGCCAAACCATCCCAATGTGAGCATCTTACCGATGCATCACCATCACTCCCCTCGAGGCAATCCTCGAAAGATTTCACATCAAAGAGCGAATACTCAGATTCGTGCACACTTTTTCTCATTGCGAGT
The DNA here is from genome assembly GCA_944470395.2 of Schistosoma turkestanicum. Lineage (NCBI taxonomy): Eukaryota > Metazoa > Platyhelminthes > Trematoda > Strigeidida > Schistosomatidae > Schistosoma > Schistosoma turkestanicum. The sequence goes on along the minus strand of OX103979.1, from coordinate 11,302,968 downwards.
AGTCGCAACTTGGAATGCTCTCCTAGCCGAGGTAACCACAGCCCCCTCAATGGACTGTTTTAAGAAGAAACTTGATAATCCCCTACTCACATACGGACTATCATCTCCCTCTTGGACAAGCTGTGACTGATGCATGTCTTGAGACCTGCTAGTTGTTACCATTGCCATCTCCTCAGATCACTCAATTAATCTATCTCGCCTATTCCTCTCCCTTGATTACACCTCGGTCCTCTCTCATAATCTTCACTACCAATTAACAAACTAAATCCATCTCTATCTTACTCAGTTCTGAAATTTTATTCAAGAACAAGAATCGAGCGCGAAGAAATCAAATTGGTTTACACTAGCTCGTGAAAAAATATTGGATATTGGATATTGAAACTCAATACTGTAGATGTCTAGTGTAAACGATGGAACCTAGAACTTAATACTGAGAAATGTGGCTGGATGTGTTTTGGAGACACGTCTTCCAAAATAGATCTGACTCTCAACAGGAATGTTTTGCCCAAACTCACATCCGTAACTGATCTAGGAGTGCATTATTCGCACAGCCTTAACTTCTCTGAAAATATCTCCAATACATTTTCCCGAATGAGAAGAATGATTGGTTTCATATATTTCGTAACTTCCTTCATAGAGAATCCAGAACAATTCTCTACAAAACATGCGTAAGTCCTATTGGTGAATACTGCTGTTTCTTATTTTCTAACTTACGGCTGTCTGATATGTTGAAGCTTGAAGGAATACAAAGGAATTTTACTCGGAAAGTCTTAAATTATCGCTCACTGATTGACCATCCAACTCGATTTAATGAATTTGGGCTTGGTTCATTATGGAAAAGAAGGCTTAAGTTCAATCTAATCCTTTACTTTAAACTCCTGCAAAAGCTCACATACTCCTCTTGTAGTTTAGACCTTAACCAAGGCCCGTTTATACATAACCTATGAGATAAAGTGTGTGCGGTCAAACTTCAGAAGTATAGATCCAAAACTGGAGAACACTTATTCCTCACTACGTATGAGATTATATGGAACAGGATTCCCTCAAAGATACTCATGGCAAGTGGGTTACATGAGTTTGTTCAACTTCTTAATGATGCTGTCAGTTGCACTGACTTTTCTGCACGCGTGAACTCACTCGGACCCTGTTTCCATATTGTTAGCTCTGCATACACTTAATATACAATGAAATCAGTGCTGCGTATTATTTAGTTATTTTACCCTCCCAAGTAGCATTAACTTTTTCTGACTTACTTAGTTACTTATGCCTGTTACCCTAAATGGAGCATAGGCCGCCCACCAGTTTTCTCCAACCAACTCTGTCCTGGGCTTCGTTCTCCAGTTCTGTCCAATGTTTGTTCATTCCTCTCATATCTTTCTCTATGTCTCGGCGTAATGTGCTCCTTAAACATACTCTTCTCCTTTTGCCTTGAGGGTTCCATTTGAGGGCTTGTCTCGTGACCCAGTTAGGTGCTTTTCTTAGTGTGTGTCCTATCCACTTCCATCGCTTCTTCCTGATTTCCTCCTCCTCCATTGGAGACGGTTTGTTCTCTCCCACAGTTCTTTGTTGCTGATGGTGTCTGGCCAACGAATCCGAAGTATTTTGCGTAGACAACTGTTAATAAACACTTGTATCGGTAGTTCTCCAAGTTTCCGCTCCATACAGTAGAACTGTGTTGACATGTGTATCGAAAATTCTGATATTGGTTTTGGTTGAAAGTTGTTTGGAGTTCCAGATATTTTTCAACTGTAGAAATGCAGCCCATGCTTTGCCAATCCGCGCCTTCACATCTGCATTGGATCCACCTTGATCGTCGATGATGCTGACCAGATATGTGAAGGTGTTAACGTCCTCCAAGGCATCTCCATCAAGAATGATTTGGTTGGTGCATGTTGTGTTGCATCGGAGAATTTCGTTTTCCCTTTATGTATGTTGAGACCTACTGCTGCAGAGGCTGCTGCTACACTGGTCGTCTTTTCTTGCATTTGTTGTTGCGTGTAAGATAGAAGAGCTAGATCATCTGCGAAGTCCAGATCGTCTAGCTGCGTCCTAACTGTCCAGTTGATACCGTGCGTCCCTTCAGATGTCGACGTCTTCATAATCCAGTCGATGACCAGGAGAAAGAGAAAGGGTGAGAGTAAGCAACCTTGTCTAACACCGGTCTTCACCTCCGTGTATGATTTTGCAGTTGAATCCATCATAAGAATTCTGTATGATGTTAACTATCTTCTCAGGGACACCGTAGTGTCGAAGAAGCCTCCATAGTGTTTTCCTGTCCACGCTATCAAATGCTTTCTTGTAGTCGATGAGGTTGATGTAGAGTGGTGAGTTCCATTCAATTGATTGTTCCACAATGATCCGTAATGTAGCAATTTTATCAGTACACGATCGATCCTTACGAAATCCGGCCTGTTGATCTCGAAGTTGGGTGTCTACGAAGTCCTTCATTCTGTTTAACAATACCCTGTTGAAGACTGAGCCTGGTAATTTTTATAAGGTAGGGATTTAATAGTAAAAGATTACTATTTATGTCTTAGATTGATTTCATCATCAGCACTTTGTAAATCATGCTAAGTGGTTGAAGATTTCGCTTGATCAAAGGTTTCATGACACATATTCAACACTTGTTAGTCAGGTGTTCCTTGCTTTTCACTGGTCGTTCTGGTTTACGATAGTTTCCGGCCAGCTTCCTTGTTGTTTCGTACAATTGTCTCAAGTATCCGTCTCTTGCAGCCTTTTCCGCCGTCATTGCTAGATCTTCCACATATTTTCATTTGTCAACTCTGATGCTCTTCTTCACTTCCCTGTTTGCTTCTGTGTATGTAGCTTGTGCGGTAACTTTCTCCGCTCTTGTTCGGCTGACAATGATTGCTGCTTTCTTGTTCCTCCTTTCTTCAATTTTTGCGAGAGTATAAACAGAGATCCATTCCTTGTGATGGTACTTCTTGTGACTCAGAACTTCGTGACATGTTGAAGTGATTGCCTCCTTAATCCCTTTCCAATCGTTCTTCAGTGTTGCGTCCTCTCCATTGAGTATATCGTGCAAGGCCTGGAACCTAATGCTCAGGGCTATCTTGGATTCGTTGAGTTTTACGGTATCCCGAAGAAAGGATTTATTAAACTTGTGTGATGTTGTCTGCCCCGTTGTCCAGTGCTTCTTTAGTTTCAGTCTCATTTTGACGTCCAGCGAAAGGTGATCTGAGGCTATATATATCAGCTCCTCTCTTGGTTCTCACATCCTCCATAGTCCTTCTGAACGTTTTGTTGATACAGATATGGTCAATTTGGTTTTGAGTAGTGTGGTCTGGTGAAATCCATGTGGCTTTGTGTAGGCGTTTGTGCGCGAATATTGTGCCACCGATGACCAGTTTGTTGAAGGCACATAGGTTTGCAAATCTCTCACCGTTTTCGTTTCTTTCTCCTAGTCCATGTCGTCCCATGATGTCTTCATATCCAGTGTTGTCCATTCCAACCTTGGCATTCAGGTCTCCCATCAGAATCGTCAAATCCTTTGGTGAACATTTCTCGACGATTGACTGCAGCCTCTCGTAGAATTGATCTTTAACGTCGTCATTGTAGTCATTGGTAGGTGCATAACATTGGATGACGTTCATTGTAATGTCCTCTTTCTTTGTTTTGAAGGATGCTTTAATGATCCTAGGTCCATGAGATTCCCATCCTATCAGTGTCTTTTGTGCATGTTTGGACAGCATCAATGCAACTCCTTGTGTATGTGAAGCATTTTCCTCTTCATGACCAGAGTATAACAGCAGTTCCCCTGAAGCTAGTCTCAGTTGTCCTACCTGTGTCCAATGCGTTTCACTGATCCCGAGCACCTCGAGGTTGTATCTTTTCATTTGTGCCGCAACTTGAAATAGTCTTCCAGTCTCCCACAATGTACGAACGTCCCATGTAACTAAAAGAATGGTTGCTGTGATTGTCAGAAGAGGCATCGGCCCTGTGACTTCCGAGGGAATTCCGCTTTCATCACGCGACGTCATAATTCTTCTTGCAACTCCCAGGGCAGAGTGAAAATGGTTTGGATTAATTTTTCTGGTTAGCGTGTTTTTGGCAAGTTAGATTTTGACGGAATGGGGTCGTCAACCCTATGTCCAACCCTCCTCCTTCACTCGGGCTTGGGACCGGCAGTAGCCCTGAAGGTTCTACTGTCGGAGTTATTACCTTTTTCTAGTTGAATATAAATCTCTTTAGTTTTTGTTTGAAATAGACAGGTTACTCTACTCACTGGGTCGATCGACACTGTTCAACTGTAAACTGGTTGATTAGAACGCGCTCTACTTTCCTGGGCGCAACCTTATCAACACTTACAACTGTGTGAGTTTACCACTGCCGATTATCAATTATACTGTTCTCACTTACACGCTATTGACTTACCTTGATCCCTTACTGTTATCTATTGCTCCACTTTTAACCGTGATACTCTTTAAATCTCCTGCTAAGCTAGTTGAGTACATTTCCCCAACTTCATTCTAAATGCTTATATCTTGTTTGAAAATCCGTACTATTTCTCCATAATTGTTAACTGTATAGCATTGATGCCTAACCAATAGTTCATAAGTTGTAACAGCCAGACAAGTTTGTGAAAGGAACTTGCAGAAATATTGTTTCTCAACAGGGTGTGAGACATAGAGAACCAAGTAGAACACAAAACAGTTTCTTTTAAACATTTAACATGAGCCTAACAACACAAAAGGAGGGAGGGTGGAGTTACTGACCAGCAAACCTTGATGGTCTGGGCGATGACTTCAAACCACCCATGTTTGTGGGGCAGAACATTTTGTTTGCTTTCGGCTCTTTATATTGATGAGGCGACTAATCAGTAACACTGAGGTTGCTCTTATACACTTGCTACTTCTGAGGCTCATGTATCCAAAACTATGCTGAGGTCGCTATTCTGTCAAGACCCCCCCACAAAATGCTTACTCAGGCGCTTACAGTATGATACAGAGGTCGACATTCAATAAAAAACAGTTAGACAGTGAAAATTTTTAATTATCAATGTTATTTTACTAACTCTACTCTTGACTGAAATTTCGATCTCGAAGTACCTAAAATCAGCTTCTTACTTCAACTTCTCTTCTATCCACTCTCTACAACTCTTCCTTCCTCATTGCTGTACTCCTTACTTTGTGTATTATATTATTTTATTCCCATAATTTACTTTAATTTTAGTGGTCAGTATGAATTTTACCTTGACTTACCACTGTATTGACTACTTCAACATGACAGGTTAAGTAGTGCTTTGGTTATATACATACACTTGCCACGCTGCAGCCTTTTCTCTCCCTCTCTTTTCTCCCTTTTCAGAACCCCATTCACGGTGGGAAATCCACGGCGCCTCCAGGGAATATGTACCCTATGCACATGCATGTCTGGATCACAGCTTGTGTCAAGCGCGTTCCAATCGACCCTTCCCAATAAATTCACCATTGACATCAGCAAACCGCCCAAAAAACCTACTGTGCACCTTCCCTATTTGTACTCTCCTTTTGAAAATGTGGATGTATCATACTGTTTCTGCCAATGACATGTAGTAAATATGATATCAGAGACTGACTCTTATACATAATTTAACTGTGATAACTTTAACAGTAAATGTGAAAGCATTTGTGACAATTTGCTCTAGCCTGTAAACTGGCATGCCTCTTGTAACGCAGTTATCTGAGAATAAATATTATTATTATTTAGGTTAATGAAGACATTCACTAGTGAGGCAACAAATGGGTAAATGACTGTATGGATAGAGGAGATTCAAAAGAACCGAATGGTTAAAAATTATAGAGAACTACAGAATACAGTGAGGGAGACAGCGGTTTGATGCATTAGCGTTATTTCATTGTTGCTTTTATCGCTGTAACTTATAAAGTCAACAGTGAACACTTTTTCAACATAGTTGCGTGGGTTAGCTTGTAATATGATTTCTTGATGAGAGGTAGAACCAGTCCCAGGTTATAAACATGAGTGGGAGAAGCAGTTGACATGGAAAAGTAACGTCAATAGCATTGATTACTTACATGTTGCCAGATCGTACAGGCCTGTAAGCAACCAAATTGTTAGCCTCCACAGTCATGGGCGGATTTAGGCTGTCACCTTATCATCGTACCCGCTGGTTTGATTGTTCACTTTCCCTTCTCTAAGATCCTAGGCACTCAGGCGTTTGTGAAATGTTTTATAATATCTGTTTTTCGCCAAACCTATCGGAGCAGGAAAGAAAGCTATTCAGGGAATGTGAAAAAAATAATGTCAGCATTTTAAGAATAAGCCTGTAAGTAAGTAGGAAAGGAAAACATTTGGATGCTAATAAACTGGAGATAATAATCTTCCTTAAACTGGTAATACATAAACTAGAAAGAGCTCACAATAACACATGATGATGTGAGTTTCTGGTGACCGGTGACAGTTGAGCAGCACCTGCAGGCTTTGTAATTTTTATGTCTACTTGAAATTTAAGCCAAAAGTGATATGAATGTTTATGGAAAAAATGATGCGACTTTGGATGTTAGAGGTAGGGCCATAAAGGCGCAACCTAATGTGGTTGGTGGGAGAAGGAAAATTATGTGAATATCAGTTGATGATAATTGCATGTATGGAAAGGGGAATGAAAATGTAATCGAGGTCTGTTGATCGTTTGTTAGATAAGTCTAGATATTAAGTAGACCATATGTATATTCCTCGTGATTAGGTGAAAATTCTGGAAATGGTTAGTCTATCCCTTTAGAATTTAGCAATATCGTCGCTGGTTTATCAAACATGATGACTGTGTGACAAATAGGGATAGAAATCGATATTCCGTTTCACAATAAACTGAACCGTGTTGCTAAAAAATTAAGACAGCAGGACCTTTTAGGCCTAGCTGTTAGTAGTGTATATGCGCTGCTTCTGAATAGTTTCTGCTGTGTGATTGACTTTTTTGTAGGTATAATCTCTGCCTCAAAAAATAATTTGTCATCGTGACTAAGTACGGATAGTAACCAAGGTTATGAAATCTGGTGTTGTGTCTTCAAAGGCATACATGAACTGACATGCATGTATCCTTAGAAATCCTGGCTATCCAGTTTCTTAAAGGTGCTATTTTAATGATGATATACTGGTGTTGTGATAAAGTTAGTTTATTTGTTGGCAGTGTTTCGACAAAATAGTTAGTCAAGTCAGTGCTTCCGAAATAGTTTTATAAGATTGTCCATTGAAACTTACGATTGTCCTTAGGAAGCGCGGCGGTTTTTTACTTTGTGGTTGTGGTTTTCAAATCAAAACTGCGTATGACGATACTATGATGATTACGTGGGAACGTTTTTCCAAAATATATGGTAATAAGTTTGAGATTACCGCTTAAAACTTCATCCAAGACATTGTGGTTTGCTAGGGGTGTTAACCTATGGAGTCCACTTTGTAAGCTCTTATCATCCCTCAACGTATTGTAAACGGTACGGCATCATGATTGGAAACCAAAGGGATTTCAAGTATGTCGATGTCCTCACAAATAGCCTTGTCATTTAATTCTGGGGATAAAGCGATCGTGAATACCTCTGGCATTACTGCTAGATCACCTGTTGGTATGTTACGTGGAGGGTAACTATAGCCGAACAGTAAGGAGACAGCGTTTAAGAGTTTCAGAACCATCCACACAGAATCCTGTGGTTTGTTTAGTTGAAACATCACATAAACGTGAGTTTAGGCTTGACGTGGCATTATGAGGGATCTTGTACCTCGTCCCTGTAACCTATCACTTTGATATCGATCACATTTTTCGAGAGATATACTCAAATAAGAAATACTACCGGTGGTCCATGCTTCAGAAATGATTATACGTGATGGTTGATCTTGCATTAATGAAAATACTACATGCAGTGAAAAGGAGTATTGGTTTTGTTCGTTTACAGTGATTTGAACGTGAAATGGGAGGACTTGAAATTCATCGTTATTATGAAAACCACTGAACTACATTGTGACGTAAGAACCGAAATTGTACCTAATCATCCAATGTTTCTCACTGTGAAATTTGTTAAATTTTTGACAGTCGGATAAAGATATCGTGTGTTGGTTACTTGTGAGGACTTGACTATTTGACTTAGACAATTTAGCTAGTCGATCAAGTTATCGCTGGAAGATTTTGTAATATGGTTTAAAATCTCAGTCAGATACAACAAGTGTGACATTTGGTTATTGATCTTACTTACTTTCTATCCTGGCTTTCTTCACCTGCATTTGTTGTTGCGTATGAGATAGAAGGGCTGGATCGTCTACGTCCAGAATGTCTAGCTGCATCTGAGCTGCCAACCGTATCCCATGCATCCCCATTCGACCACCAGAAGTAGAAAGGATGAGAGTAGGTGACCTTACCTGACAGTGGTCTTCACCTGAGACGAGTCTGTGAGCCTTCCTCCTTGCACGATTTTGCAGTTTACTCCATCAGAAGAATTCTGTATGATGTTAACTATCTTCTGAGACACATAATAGTGTCAGAGAAGCCTGCATAGCGTCATTATGTCCACTATGTCGTTTGCTTTCTCGTAATCAGGTAAGCTAATGGTAAGTGTTGAATTTCAATCATTTGATTGTTTCACATTGATCCCTAATTTCACAACCTGGTCGGTACATGATCTATCATTACGGAATCACTGCTAGATCCTCCACATAAATTCTCTTATCTGCTCTGATGCTTCTCTTCACTTCGTTTTTCGATACTCTTTATCCTACATGTGACTTGGCTTTATCTGTTCTTACTCGAGTGGTATTTACTGCTATCTTCCTGCGCTTCCTTGCTTAAATTCTATCCAGTATATCAAAAGTAATTCATTCCTTATGATGGTATTTCTTGTGGCAGCATATTAAACTTTGCGATGCATTTCCACTAGTTATTCAGCACTTCTTCCTTTTCATTTTCGTCTTAGATATCATCAAGTGATGATCTGTAGCTACGTCAGCTCCTTTCATTGCTCTTATGATCTCCGTGGTCCTTCTGAAATTTTTATTCATGCTAATACAGCCCGTTTGGTTCGATGTCGTATGGTCCAACGAAATCTGTGTGGCTTTGCGTAAGTGTTTATTTAGGAATATGGTGCTGCTTATGACAATTTGTTGAAGGCACATAGGTATGCAAGTCTTTCACCATTTTTGTTCCTTTTCCTCAGTCCTTTTCGACCCATAATGCCTTCAAAACTGGTTTACTTCGTTTCAAACTTGGCATTTAGGTCTTCCATCAGAACGGTCAATAAATTCACTAGGTTTCGCTCGACGACTGACCGCAGTCCCTCATATAAGTGATCATCATTCTTTTTAACTGTTATAGTTGGTACTCACCTGGCACTTGATGATATTCATTTATCTTTCATTGCTTTGATGATCCTGGATCCATGAGATTTCCGTCGTTTCGATGATTTTATGCTTCGCTGGACAGCATCAGTGAAGCCTCTTGTGTGTGAGGCGGTTTATACTTAATGGTCGGAATATAACAGCATTTATCTGGCAGCTATTGTAGTCCAACAGCGTCCGACAAGTTTCACCGATTCCAAGGACTTCCAGTTTATATATTTTCATTTTTGAAGCAACATGGACGGTTCTTCTGATCTACCTTAAATTTATAGAATTCCAGATACCTATATTAATGGTTGCTCTGAATGTTAGAAAGGGCATCGACATCGTGACTTCCAAAGAAACTCGGATTTTATTAGGAGATCTCATAACTCTTCTAAACGAATACCTTGCGACGGCCACGACAGAAATAAAACGGTTTGTACTATCTATACTGATATGCCTTTTTTCGAGTTGGTTTTCTACGATATGCAGTTGCTAACTACATAACAAACCCGCCACCTTTGTTCGAAAATGGCAACGACAGTAAGCCCAAAGAGGATCCAGAGGAAGTAAACTTCAAATTTCCCAAATCTCTTTTCCCTGAGGAGCTGTGAAAGTTCTAGGTTGGTACAAAATTAACCTCACCAGTTAAAAAAGAATATTAAAAAACACGATTTTAATGTTCATTTAAGTATTCGAAAATAGTTCAGGGATGAAAGTAGCACTTATCATTTCTGTACCTCACATCAATTTTGAAAATATTGTCAGGACCATTCGGTTGCTTACAGGCCTGTACGATCTGGCAACATGTAAGTAATCAATGCTATTGACGTTACTTTTCCATGTCAACTGCTTCTCCCACTCATGTTTATAACCTGGGACTGGTTCTACCTCTCATCAAGAAATCATATTACAAGCTAACCCACGCAACTATGTTGAAAAAGTGTTCACTGTTGACTTTATAAGTTACAGCGATAAAAGCAACAATGAAATAACGCTAATGCATCAAACCGCTGTCTCCCTCACTGTATTCTGTAGTTCTCTATAATTTTTAACCATTCGGTTCTTTTGAATCTCCTCTATCCATACAGTCATTTACCCATTTGTTGCCTCACTAGTGAATGTCTTCTATAACCTACATAAAGGTAGTCGTGTAGTAAGTGGACCAATAGAAAAGAATGAAGGTTCGGGCGACCAGGCCTTAAATGTTCATTCAAAAATGCATCTACTAGGTCATGACTGACCTCCGATTACGACTGTTTTCTGTGCTGCTTCTACCGCTTCCTCTTTGCTTCACACTCTGAAGAACCGAAAATAAGTCTGTTTTTTGTGAGGTACGACGGTATCGAACTGTTTGTCCATAGAGTTGCTGACATTTCTGACGAATCACATTCCTTCACTGAGGTTTGAGGATTGTGTTTTAACTGTTTCATCACCGTCAGCGAAGTTAACTTTAGGTCAAATAAAATCTCCACTGATTTATTTGAGTGTAACTGACATAACTTGCTTAATTTATTTTACTTACTGTTGTTGTCGTTATTGCTTATAATGAGCTTTTCTTGTTGACTCAGAATGTTTATATTCAGGCATTCGGCAATTCTTCCGGCACTTTTCAAATTTATTGGGATTCAAAAACTCTTTGATGTGTGCTGGTTTTTACGACAAACTATCTCGTAGGAACAAGGTGTGCCTTCTCTTATTTCAGTTTTCTCTCTTGTCCGAACGAAGACAACTCGGGTATAGCTTTACAAACTGTGATATTTCTATCCCGATAATATATCTTCAGGTATAAAATGACTTAATTCTAAGGTCCAGTTGAGGGATTTTAATCAGTAATCACCGACATTCAATATCTTTAATAGTTATCCAGTCTGTCTTCTCGCTGTTCAATCACAGCAGAATAACACTGTGAGCCCAAACGCCATTTCAAACTTCACAGGGGATTAGGCCGAGGTTGACGCAACGCTTCAATTTATGCACAGAAAACATGGTGTAGTCACCCCAGAATTATTGTTAACTCTCCTTAAAACATACACACGGCCAAATTTCGTCATTCTCAATGTCATCACACCCGTCCTCCTGAAAAGAGACATAAATCTGCTAAGTCGAGTGCAACTATGTGGATGATAGGGTTAAAACATAAAACTTACGAAGGCAAACTCAAACACTTAGGATTATTCCTGTTAAGTAACAGGAGAATCAAAGGTGAACTGATGATGCTCTGCAACATACTAAGTGTTCCAAATCATCCCAACCTAAGTATCTTGTCCTAACTTGGAATGTTATTTTGGTTGAAGTGACCATAGCCCCTCTATGGATAGCTTCAAGACGTAACTTAATGAATGCATACTCACATCTGGATTATCATCCCCCTCATTGACCAGCTATCCTTGATGCATATCTCGAAATTTTCCTGCAGTTCTCACTGTCGTTTTCTCTGAACATTTAACTATTCTATCTGGCTTATTACCTCCGTTTCCTCTTCTTTGCCTAAACTCCACTCACACAATCTGCTCCACCAATTTATTACTTAAATCTTCATCTTCTTATTAGCACAATACTTACAACAGTACTGAAACACCAAAAAAAGGAGAGCAAAGTAATCGAAACAAACGTTTCATTCAAATCCCGAGACATACAAACTCACAACCAACTGCCAACTGACTAGAATTAGACAGTCGAGTGGCTAGACTTCCATCGATTGGACATTACCGAACACGTGGAACCGTACCGAAAGAACAAGAATCGAGCGCGAAGAAATCAAATTGGTTTACACTAGCTCGTGAAAAAGATATTGGATATTGGAAAGTTGCTAGCGTAACGATATTGGACATTGGTTTAATTCGAAAGACTTGGGGATTTTTCAGTCGTGTCGGTACTGTCATATTTTATTGTGTGCGTCTACTTGGTCTTTCCATTTATGATATTATTGGATGATGTGCTTCGGGTTGCTACAAGCCCTTTACTCTACTCATAAAATCTTATTCTGATCACTTTATTTTGGTCGAATCTAATATTCTTTCCACGAGTTATTATAAACCAATTGGTTTCTTTGCACTCGATTCTTGTTCTTTCGGTACGGTGCCAGGTATCTGGTGGTGCCCAATGAATGGGGTACAAGCCACTCGACTGCATTAATTATAGTCGGTCGGCAGCTGTTTGTGAGTTTGTATGTCCCGTGGTTGGCTTGAGTACGTTTGTTTCAGGGCAGTAGGGTTTCTGGATACCAGCAACTATCACGTTACCAGACTGCATATTAGTTAGCTGCAATGTGGAGAATAATTAAGACAATAGTCTAATGCCAATAAGAAGAATTTTTCAAAACAAACTAAATAAGTAGGTAATTTAGTTTATTAGTTGGTAGTAAAGATTGTACCAGATGACCGAAGTGTAAGCAAGGGAAAAGAAACAAAAGAAATGAGCCGGATATATTAAGTTAATGAAATGGGGAGATGGCAGTAATAACAGCTATCAGGTCTTAAGGCATGCAACAGGCCCAGATGGTCCACAGGGGTTGTGATAATCCGTCTGTGACGGACAGATACAACGCAGAACTTCGTACGCAAGTACATCAGTTCAGGTTGCCATACCACGTCAGCACAGAGACGTAAATGTCAGTTCAAATCCAAGAGTGATAGCGGTAGTAGAATTATTAGCAGCAATGGAAAAGATTAGGGAGCAAAGACATGATTCGAAAAGTATAATTCAGTGAGATAAATTTGGAAGGAGAAAGATAGAGATTATGAGGAATTCAGAAGGTTAGAATTAAAAAGCACACAAAGAGTGGATGCACCTACGCCATTGCAAACGATTCTGAGCCATGTCGTTCAAGGTCTTTAACCATCGGTGACTTTCGGTCTCGCGGACCTCAACCAGGTAGCCTAGATCTACCAACATGACCCGGCCCACATGTTAGTGACTTCATAGATTTCTGCCATCCACAGCTTTCTTCCAACCTACTCCTACACCACAAAACATAGCTCGGCGAGGAAGTCCGTAGTTAGACATAGGCAACACATGTCCCAACTACCTCAACTGAAGTTCCAATGCTTCATCTATTGATTTGCCATCCTTGCCTAGAACTCGTTTCCAAACGATAGGATTGCTTACTCGGTCGTCCCATAATACACGAGAAATGCTTCGGATACACCTATCATCGAAGACCAGTAACCTACGGAAGTCCTCTACTCTGAGCGGCCATGTTTCGCATCCGTATAGTAGGACGGAGCGAACTGCTGCGCGGTACACTCGTCCTTTGGTTAGCAAGCGGATATATCACCGCTCCATAGGTGACGCAGCTTGGCAAAAGCCAATCAAGACTTCTGTATCCGAGCTGAGATTTCTTCAGTCACCAGGCCAGCAGCACTGATCAGACTCCCCAGATAAGTAAAGCGGCTACACGTTTGACTACTGAGTTCTTGACTAGTTCACTCCCTATCACTAGTTCAGGTGCCGATGTAAACCAATCTTGAAGCAACATTTTGCATTTCGAGGGTGAAAACCGCATCCCGAGCATGCCTGCATTGTTGCTTAGGGTGGTCAGAAGACTGCATTTTGTCAGCGTCTCCACCAAGTAGGACTATGTCATCGGCATATTCTAAATCGATAAGCGAGCCTCCTGGTAAAAGGTCTACTCCTGAAAATTCAGACGAGGATAAGGTTATTTCTAGGAGCATGTCTATGATAAAATTGAACATGAATGGAGAAAGTGGACAGCCCTGACGGACACCACTTGGAGTGAAGAATTCCGGTAACAGTTCGCCATAAGCTCTCACTCGACCAGTAGTGTTCGAGTAGAGAGCTTGTATAAGTTTAATGTACTTCTTTGGTACACCTTTCAATGACAGACACTGCCACAGAACCTCACGATCCACTGAGTCAAATGCCACCTTTAGGTCCAGGAAGACAACTATTGTAGGACACCTAAATGTGTGTCTGTGTTCCAGGACCTGTCGTAGTGTGGAAATGTGGTCTATACAACCACGTCCAGGACGAAAACAAGCCTGGTTTTCTCTAGTCTGCTCTTCACGAGCTTTCGTTAAGCGTCGAAGTATTATTGAGGCCAATATTTTAGATACTATATTAGTTAGGCTGATTCCCCTGTGATTGTCACAAGAAGACTTGTGTCCTTTCTTATAGATTGGGACAATCAGTGATTGAGACCAATCGGATGGGATTATGTCCAGTTCCCAGATTCTACCAAAGATCTCAGTCAATCTAGCTGCTAAAACCGGACCACCATCCTTAAATATCTTAGGGGTCAGTCTATCAGGACCTGCAGCTCACCCTCGCTTCAGATTACCTAACGCTTTCTCAACTTCATAAAGACTAGGGGGACTTAAGTTGATTTGCCATTCAGGATGACTGGAGATCGTGGGTAACCGAAGAGTGGCTCGAGGCCAGTTGAACTGATCCCTAAAATGTTCTGCCCATCGGTCCAGTCTCCTGGATTGAGAATGGATGATAAGACCATCCTTTTCCGAAATAGTCTCACTCACATTTGGGTTCCTAATACCAGTTTCCTTGATAAGTCGGTACAACTGTCTGTTGTTGCTTATCGCCGCTGCCTTTTCCATCGCTTTTGCTTTCGCCACCCACCACTGTTCACGGTCGTTGCGTAGGCTTTTTATCAGCCTGCGCTTAAGCTGATTTCGCTCCTCATCATGTTCAGAGCCAGGTGGGATGAGTTTTCGAGCCTCTATCAGTTCGGTGAATGCTACTGAGATCCACGGATTCATCCTAGGCTTACGGTTTACCTTACTAGAAGAAACCACTGCTGTTTCCACAGCCTTTTTGATATCATTCCAACCTGCCTCCGGATGGGAATCACTTACATGGTTGCCTAACTCTCTTTCTAGTTGTTCCTGGAATATAGTCCTAGCCTCATTATCATTGAGTAAGAACCCTAAGAGGTTTCCTTACGGTGTCTTTCCTACGTCCAGTAAGCCTCAAACAGATACGCGCTCGCACTAGGGCATGAGCTGAATCTAAACATGTGCTCCAGAACGAGCGACAGTCCTCTATCGAACCCCTCCATCGGTGGCTGATGGCGAGCGCCTAGCTTTTTGGAGGAGGTCCGTAAGCTTTATGTAGAACTCATCTTCCACCTCGTCTGAACTACAGTCAGTGGGGGCATAGGCAGATACGACGAAGGGGTAACGGCTAGTGTCCCTATCTTTACGAGTCCTCACCTGGAGACCCCCAAAGTCGTCTCAACGTTGGACCCAACTAGATCACGTCTCCATCAGCCACCGATGGAGGGGTTCGATAGAGGACTGTCGCTCGTTCTGGGGCACATGTTTAGATTCAGATCATGCCCTAGTGCGAGCGCGTATCTGTTTGGGGCTTACTGGACGTAGGAAAGACACCGTAAGGAAACCTCTTAGGGTTCTTACTCAATGATAATGAGGCTAGGACTATATTCCAGGAACAACTAGAAAGAGAGTTAGGCAACCATGTAAGTGATTCCCATCCGGAGGCAGGTTGGAATGATATCAAAAAGGCTGTGGAAACAGCAGTGGTTTCTTCTAGTAAGGTAAACCGTAAGCCTAGGATGAATCCGTGGATCTCAGTAGCATTCACCGAACTGATAGAGGCTCGAAAACTCATCCCACCTGGCTCTGAACATGATGAGGAGCGAAATCAGCTTAAGCGCAGGCTGATAAAAAGCCTACGCAACGACCGTGAACAGTGGTGGATGGCGAAAGCAAAAGCGATGGAAAAGGCAGCGGCGATAAGCAACAACAGACAGTTGTACCGACTTATCAAGGAAACTGGTATTAGGAACCCAAATGTGAGTGAGACTATTTCGGAAAAGGATGGTCTTATCATCCATTCTCAATCCAGGAGACTGGACCGATGGGCAGAACATTTTAGGGATCAGTTCAACTGGCCTCGAGCCACTCTTCGGTTACCCACGATCTCCAGTCATCCTGAATGGAACACAGACACACATTTAGGTGTCCTACAATAGTTGTCTTCCTGGACCTAAAGGTGGCATTTGACTCAGTGGATCGTGAGGTTCTGTGGCAGTGTCTGTCATTGAAAGGTGTACCAAAGAAGTACATTAAACTTATACAAGCTCTCTACTCGAACACTACTGGTCGAGTGAGAGCTTATGGCGAACTGTTACCGGAATTCTTCACTCCAAGTGGTGTCCGTCAGGGCTGTCCACTTTCTCCATTCATGTTCAATTTTATCATAGACATGCTCCTAGAAATAACCTTATCCTCGTCTGAATTTTCAGGAGTAGACCTTTTACCAGGAGGCTCGCTTATCGATTTAGAATATGCCGATGACATAGTCCTACTTGGTGGAGACGCTGACAAAATGCAGTCTTCTGACCACCCTAAGCAACAATGCAGGCATGCTCGGGATGCGGTTTTCACCCTCGAAATGCAAAATGTTGCTTCAAGATTGGTTTACATCGGCACCTGAACTAGTGATAGGGAGTGAACTAGTCAAGAACTCAGTAGTCAAACGTGTAGCCGCTTTACTTATCTGGGGAGTCTGATCAGTGCTGCTGGCCTGGTGACTGAAGAAATCTCAGCTCGGATACAGAAGTCTTGATTGGCTTTTGCCAAGCTGCGTCATTTATGACGTTGGCGAGAAATCCTTTTGCTAATGAAATGACGATTTTGATGTGCAGCACTTTCGGGTAAACATGTCGACTCATCATCCCTTCACTGCGTCCCACTAAATAGCTGTGAAATAAGGTTGGTCATAATAGATGATATTTGTAGGTTATCGATTTTCGATCATCGGTGTTTTTGAAGCGTCGCTCGAATGTCCTGGGACTTCAGAGGAAGAATAGCTGTTGTTAGAAAATGGGTGTTACTCATTTCCATAACTAATTTCTGTTATGTCATAACATCTGACGTGTGTGTAAACCTTCTTTGTTGTAAATGACCTACAAATTGATTGACATTATTATCTTATATTGATGTGACTCATAACTTTACTCATTTCCATAAGACACGCTATATTGGTCGGTACGTTTGCTCGTCTTACTTGATAATTGTGATTTCCTTATTTATTGTACTAATCTAATTGTTTTTATGTTTAGAAACAGATAAAGTTTATAGTAAAATTGGTCTTGTTCTAACTATAGCTTTCCCATAGACTCTGTACTCGCCAATATTGCGTTTACCGTTCTAGAATTACATCTGTAGGACAAGTTAAATCCTATAACGGGTACTAGGTAAGGATGGCAGATCAATAGGTGAAGTAGTGAAACTTCTAACTTTGTTTTTCTATCTGGAACTCCTAAAAATCTGTACCAAGTTCGTCTGTACATTTAGTTCCACTAAGCAACTGTAAATGCTTTCGAAAATGGATCATATTAGATATTTCTTGATATCAATGAAATCATGAAGTCGACCTTATTGGGTTCAGGTGTAGAGTTTATGGAAGAGTTAAACCAGCTAGTAAAGATACAGGTATTAGTCATCGTAGATAATTCAAAGGAACACTGCATATGTTGTGAAATATCAATACGTAAAGCGGTTAAGAAGTCTGAAAGCGGTCAACCTCAGACAACATCTATTCACTTTTGCCCGACGTATTTTTGTTTTAAGTCTTAAATGGATAAGCGTGGCTTTTATATCCATTCACGAGTTTAATTTCTGTTGCTGCAAATAAATGTAAGCTTATGAACTACTCTACAAGACGGTGGTTTATATTTTGAAATCCTCTATTGTTGATCGTATGAATTTAACATGACCTAGCGGTTTGAAATTTATGACTTCATTTCAGATAGCCATAATCTGATGTGTATTATACAGACTGTTTAAATCATGTAACTCCATTCTATAATAAAAATCGTAAACCATGAGATTGTCGAACATGTCTATAAACACAATGTTTCAGACTCTTAATTCCAATATGTCCCATTCTAAGCGTTCCGGTACATTGCGCACCGATTAAAATATTAAGTAACCCAAATCATATTCAGTAACCTTGAGTACATGATGTTGTTTTGAATAACATTAGTTCACTACAATTTCTGACAGAATTATTTGTTTAAAAAAATTAGCTGTTTTAGCGTTCATAAATATATATATATATATATATATATATATATATATATATATATATATATATATAGTAGTAATTCAAATCACCATCATTTTAAATGACATACATATAATTGGATGAAACATATACTAACAAATTAGTGATAGATCGATCTTATCTGGAAACTAGGTGATTTTATTTTGAAAAGTCAACATTAATGAATATCTGTATGTGTGTGTGTTTAAGTGTCAATCCAGAGTATGTCAATTCGTGATATGTTGTCCAACATCATTTCATTTAATTTTTTACTGAGAATACAACTTCCTGAAAATCTTAAACCTAATAAGTTTCATAACTAACTATTAAAAAGTAAAAGAGATGTAATCAAACTCACTAGATAAATATTTTGAATGATAGATGGGTTGCTTTAAAGCATTTTATCACCTGCTCTCTTATGTTCACATGTATACTTTCTCGATTCTCTAAATTTGTTAATTATGTTATGGTTTGTCTTCATTGGCTCAATTTCCATAAATACACTACTATCTTTTTCATTCCGTTTTTCCTAATCAGGCTGATAGAAAACATGGATCGTGAGATAGACATTTAAATATTTCTCTAACCTTGAATATTATTATCTCAAGCGCATGTTAAACAAAGATTTAGACTTATGCATTCAGGATTATTCATCTGAGAACATTTCAGTTTATTAATTTTTATTTGGATATTAATACTGACGTTGTATATATGATCTTCATAGTATTACTATGACGGATAAAGCACCAATTAAAACAAATAAGCGTCTACAACAAACTCAAGCTCAGATTAATGAAGTTGTTGATATTATGCGAGTTAATGTCGACAAAGTACTAGAGAGAGATAAAAATCTGTCTGAACTTGATGGTCGAGCTGGTAAGTAAAATTGTTTAGTTATTACGATTATGGACTTCATAACTGTCTGATTATATTAACTGTTATTTTCTATTTTACTAATGGTTCATTTATATCTTAATAATCTATTCACGTCACTGTACTGTATTCCCATTTGTTTTTGACACTAACTTTATTGTATGAATGTCTTGTATAATTGGTTGTTTATGAGATTTTTGATGAATTATAAGAATATGTTCAGTCGTTTAACCATGAAACTTTCCTGATGAATCTTATGTTCTATTTCCTCTATGAACACATTTCGATATTGTGAATTCATTATTTCATAGACATTTGTCGATTAGCTGATTCGTTGTGTATGCGTAAAAGTGCGTTATTTTTTCGATCATTTAGATGTTTAATGGGCTGTGGTTGTTGACTGCTCATTTCACTTAATTTGAGCAGCGGGATAGTAACTACTAGTTCACGAATCTGTATCTGTTTACTAATTCGTGTTAAAATTAAAGTATTTGATACTCGGATATATTTCTCACTTGGCATGATACAGATTCTACTTAAATGGAACATATCTGCATAGATTATGTTTCTGATTATGGAAAACTGTAAGTTTTTCATGCTATTGGAAAAGTTCATTTGAATTATTTAACGAAAAATTCTGTAAAATAAAAACATTTATTAACGGTTTTAGTTAACTTAATCATCATAGTGTCCTAGGTTAATTTAATAGACTAAGGATTCATAGTTAAATTTTAATTGAAAATATAGTTGGTATTTGGTAATCTACGGACGTTACATTGTCTCAAAATACAGTGTATAAGCTTATGATTTGTATATGTTCGGAGTTTTTGGGTGCTTCTAATCAATGTTTACTGGTGTATTCACTTAACATTTTGGTGTACATAAACCTGAGTAATACGGACTGTGCAATGTTATCTCAAAAAAACAAAAGATTTCTTTTCACTTCAGAAATTGGTGTTTAATATTGCTATTTAACTCGGAAGACTTTAAAATGCAAATATGATTGTTAATGGATTTAAAAAGTAGCTTTATTCTGTGGTACTTGTACAATATAATCTGTCTACATTACGTGTGAATCACTTTTTTTTAGATTCCCTTGATTTCAAATTTATTGTTTACTGTAATCTAAGATCGTTTAAATTTATTGATAGTTTCTGTCTTCAGTTGTTAAAATCAATTGTTTGCTGTCTTTTGTATTCCAAATGTAAGCTTGTTATTTCAATGAATCTTTAACAAATATTAAGGACCACAAGTAGTTTTCTCAACTCGTTTTAACTCGAGTATGTCTATTAAGGGAAACTGACATAACCATAGCGCCTATGCGCTCTCTTCATGGTTAATATTCGGTGATGTAGGTTTTGTCCACTTTTTTTTTAGAAATAGGAAACCTGGATGTTTTGAATCATCCCTCAATTGCTAATACTTTTGCAAATTTTGGTCATGGGTTAAGTTTATTTATTTGGTTTTAACTTTGGATATGTATGTTTTCTGAAAGTTGCAAGCAGTTGTAGTCAGTTTTAAAAATCTTTCTGACAGGAACATTTGATTCACTACTCTTCATCCTATTCTTAATATTGGTTAGATATATTATAATCAAAATGGTGTACTATCTTATTGGAGTAGGTGTATTCTTATTGATGTGAAGATTCAAGAATTTCTCTAATTACTTATTACTTAGAGTTTTAATTTTTCATGTTTTGTTTTTCAACCTTTGAAAATTCCACTATACCACAGGTACTAATAATGTTTCTTTAGCTTTCATATTTAGTAAATCATTTGCTGAATCGATATTTGGCTTCTCTAGTTCTCACGCTTGTTAGGCGTTGGGGTTGAAATGTATATGACAAAACTATGAAGATAATAAATGAAACCATCATGTAGACGCTTTTTCTTTCCAAATTTTAAGAATCAAGCCAAGTTTCATATCTTTTGTAAATTAGCACAATACATTATGTGGCTCTATTAAGTTTAATTCTGTGTTTGATTGTTATTATTATGATTTTTAATTGGGTAATTTTTCAAAGTTTCTTTTACTACCTGAAAATTTAAGCTTTTAGTTATTTTTTTGGTTTAACTATTTGATGAATCATCATTTTCTATTAATTCGTACATAAAACCTTACTTCCGGGAGCTTACTGTTATAAAGCTTTTAACCAGTACAGTTTGATAACTACCCAGAAACGTTTAAATACAGAAAACCACCAATCTAACTTGTTTAGTTTAGTGGTTACATTGTGATATTCATCATTACAATCTGAACTATATGCAGAAAAGTCACTGGACAGTTTCTTTGTGAAATAATCATGTTTATAATTTAAAGGGATGGCATCCTTCAGAAATGAAGTTCCCACTCTTAAAATACCACTTCGTTAGAGTAAAGCAGTAGCTCACTGATTAAATTATTCGATTTCTACCCCCTGAGTAGCAGGTTATAATTCCGCGCCACCTACTTCGGTTCGGATAACCGACTAGCGTCACTAGACCTCTCACTTAGTGTCTGGAAGGTAAATTCTGGAACTTGTACTCGATAAATAGGTTAATAAAAAATTGCGTTAGAGCTTATCAATTTCTGTAATAGAGGGATTTTCACTTTTAATATTGCCTGTTTTTCTTCGGTCACATTAATCCTCACTCTTTATGATTAAATGATAAAAATATTACTAACTAGAGGTTTCACTTATTTTTGTAAGCTTACTAACTAAAGTAAGGTAACTGATACTATTTGACTGGAAGTTTTTAGTACATTCAATTATGAAAAATATCATTATGTATAAATATTCATCTTACAGTTGACTGTTTAGTTGGCCTATAAAAATGTTTATTTACTGCTTATCTCTTCATTTTGACTATGTTAAAACGTTAAATTATTTAATTTACAATTGTTACTATATTTACGGACAGCTTGTTTACTATTCATCATTACGAACGGTAAAGTTAGTAACATATAACTTCTGTAAGCTAGTCCTTCTACCAGTCTTCGTCCAACACTTAGTTATTTTAACTGTGATATAGTCCAGCGCATTACCAATATGACAAAACCAATTTGATTAGAAGTCTAGCCATCAAGTAGGCTACCTGTAAAAACATTTTTTTTTAGCATGTAACAACATTCTTTTTCCTGTTTGCATAAAGAAGGTTTTACATTGTGTTGTACATGTTTTTTTGGAGTTAATATCAATGTTTTTTTGTTTAGGAGGATTGGGAAGAAAATATCAGCGGATTACTCTCCTATCTTTTTTTTACTACTAATCAGTATATAAGTATAAGGATTATAGGGCAGTCAAGTGCTATAAATAACTATCAAGATTAGCATGATTTTTTTCATCCATTGTAACTCGGAAATCTATTTGTCTACTACTTTGTTTGTTTCAGTATAGTCCATTGATCTGATCAAATAATTTAATGTCATTCTAGTGAGATATTTTTGTTTGATCTTCATTTAAACCCATTTTCATTTATTACTATTATTAGATAGTTAATCTATTCAGTAGTCGTCAATATTTCTTTTATCGATTCAGTTAAGCTACTTCTGTTGATCATTTGATCACTGCTTTGTGTTTTCCACAACAAACTATTCATAAGTAGTCAAAAATAACTATTTCTGATGACCTTTTAAGTGACATAAAACATATCTGTGCATATTAGAATTGGAGGAAATGACTAAATGATTAACTACATTAGTTTGTTCTTCATCATCACACGATCGAATTTGATTAATTATGGTCAAGATTATAATTAATTATGCGACTACTTACTTCTAGAAGAAAAGTGGAAATAGTTTCCCAAGTGTGATATCTTTCAGTTAAATAACCATCAACGTGATATTCATTCTAGTTCAACAAATATAAAGCGTCCTATTATGTTGATTATGTTATTTCACTCGAATTAAGTATTTGATGAATATCGTGGTGTTTATTTTCTAGTGTATTTAATTGTTTAATTGCTGGAAGACAGTTTACTAGTAAGAGGCGTACACCTTATCTTCAGACTTACATGTGCAAAACAATCAGACTCTTAGTTGTCTTCTTCTCACACTTAGATTGCACCATGCATCCGGACCCGACACTTTTCAGCAGTAACTTCTGGGTGAAACTCCGCTGCATACTAGTTATAAGCCATGTTGCGAGCAGTGTACACCACACTAGTATTGGACTCCTCAACAGTCCACATCCTTCATGGTTTCAACTATAAAAAGAATACGATCTCCACAAATCCCCCTCATTTAAATACAATAGTGTGTTTCCAGGTTTCTAACGGTGGTCCAGCTAAGCTTAGTTGGTGATTCCAACTGTAAAAGTAAATTGTTTTGTTAGATAAA
Source organism: Schistosoma turkestanicum (assembly GCA_944470395.2). NCBI lineage: Eukaryota > Metazoa > Platyhelminthes > Trematoda > Strigeidida > Schistosomatidae > Schistosoma > Schistosoma turkestanicum. The sequence goes on along the minus strand of OX103979.1, from coordinate 11,279,411 downwards.
TCTGTAAAAGCACAGTAGAGGTTTACTAACTGTTAGAAATCTATAATCCTTTAGTTCTTATAATAAAAATACAATCCACTAATATTCTAAATATTTTGCACTTAATGGCTGAGTATACATCTTGGTAACATTAGATATGATGTAGAGGTTCGTAGATAGCATTTCAGTGATTTCTATTTCCAGAAAGTTCGCGCCATATTGATCAATCCAGTCTTTTTTGATAAATAAAGAAACTGTTGTGTTCGCCTGTCCCAAGCCTGGATAAGTGAGGAGTGTCGGGCATGGCGTTAGCACCTCTTTCCCGTAGAAAACAAAATGGCTAAAAGGCCGCTAACCAAAACCTTTCGTTTTAGTCTTTAAAATTCCGCTTCAGGATTTGAAAGGTCTTCATTTAGAGGAGTTAAGACGCCTCATAGTGAAAACCGAGTTTCTTTGGAATCCACGGGGTCAATGCTCCTTCTCACAACTAAATACTTTCGCGATGGTTCTAAGCGTTTCACGATCTACTCAATGAAGAGGGAAATAGAAAACATCTGGAAATAGATCAAAGATGCACAACCTTGAGGATGTCATAGGGTTTTGAGCCACAAGAAGCTCCATCACAAGGAATGGATCACAGTTTATACTCCGGATGATATTGTAAAAAAGGAAGAACAGGAAGACAGCAATCGGTAACAGCCAAATAAGGGCTGAGATAATCAAGGCACAGACCGAATACACAGAAGCAAACAAGCAATTAAGAGAACCATTTTAATTGACAGACGGAAATATGTGGGTAGCAGAAGTTGGAATAGAACGAAACGCGAAACAGTTATACAATACAACTAAGAAGCTCGCTGGGAATTGTAGTAAACCAGTCAAGAACAAGGAAAGCAAAGCAATCATCAACATTGAAGAACAACGAAATGGGTGGTTAGAGCACTTTGAAGAATGCATGAATAATCCAGCCTCACTGTACCCATCCAATGTCGAAGCGGAATGTACAGTCACTACAACAACAATTGAAGAAATCAGCATGACCACCAGATAAATCAATGCCACCTTTCAGTCTTACTGACATTCAGAAAAAACAGTAATCTCATATCATTCTTTGAAGAATCGGCTAGGAGTTTAAGTTGCGTATTCCTTTAACCAGAATGTCATTTTATGATAGAAAGATGGCAGTATTATTGAAAACTACAAGATATAACATAACAATTATTACTGATCATTTGTGACCGACAAATGTCCATTTTGTGATTGTATTTAGTACATGGCACTTTAGGAACTGCAAAAATTATGTAAACGTACGTGGATAATAATCTTTTTAAAAAAATATTTAAGCAACTTAAGGGATTGTTTCAGTTTACGGAATAATTTTACCTTTTTTTTATCATCTAGTATTTGCTGTTATTGTATTTTTTTTTCTATTTCGTAATTTATTTACATAAGATGCATTACAAGCTGGTGCTTCTCAATTCGAAGCTAGTGCTGGTAAATTGAAAAGAAAATTTTGGTGGAAAAATTGCAAAGTAAGTGCAATCGGTTGTGTGTATTATTTATACATTAGTGTGGTGTTTTGATAAGAAAAAAGAAAAAGAAAGTCTTACATTTTGAAATACATTTTCTTTTCAAAACATAGTCAAAATAAAGTTTATTTTGTTGAATACAATGTAATTATTCAGTTTAGTAAGTAGTTAGTTAGTTGATAATTTAGATTGATATTCAAGGTGTTTGGAACTTAGATTCTTATGTTCAGTTTTATTCATATTCACTAAACCGTCATATTTCTCTCATTTCCTTTTGTAATCTGTTTATTAATTGATATTTGGATAAACGGTTAATAACAGAGCACAGCATAAAAAGAAATGGAATTTCCACTCCTATGTATATGGGAAAATTAGTTTGATCATAGTCAGTTATATGCGTGAAATGGCGAAATTTACCGAATCTTCTGGAATACATTACTGTTATTAACTCATCTACTATGCACAGATTTATGTGCTTGACTTGGAGCCTTAATTTAAACACGAGAACTAACATTACTACTCGGTCACCCCAATTGAAATAGGCTGAACCAGGTCGAAACCTGTGATTTAATGGCTATAGGTCAAACACCTTAACCACTGAGCTATCGCTTAACCCTGAAATACTAGGGAAAATTGGTACCGAAAGAGATGGCAATAAAACGTTTGTGTTTAGGAAAGTGAGTATACAGTTACCTGCTAACAACGTTTACAGAATAGCAATTATTATTTTAATTGATAAAATGCCAAATAGAGACTCACTCAAAATACAAAAAAACGGTTTAACTCATTTTGTAGTTGATTACGTTCTTCGTATGACAAATGATTGTACTTTTGTTTATAAAAAAAACTTTATTTCAACATAATTTAGAGAAGAATCCGTAGCTAGATAGGTTTCAAGCATACCAAGGGTGAGACAAATATAACCTTTGACAATTGATGGTTTTTACTCAATATCATGAATGACTGAAGTTAAAAATATTTAGCATTATATGCCAGGTCAATGGTTTTACATTAAAGCTCTCGGTGCAAGGCCTTCATGTCTTCGATTTGAACCCGAACGGGATATTATATGCTCACTTTCTATGAGCTTCGCAATAAGATAAAACAACTTTCCAGTACTTCATAACTTTCAGTAGCTAACTAAGGCTAGTACATTACGTAAAACTATAGAATTCAATCTTCACAACACCTTATGCTAAAATAGATTCCAAAACAGCGCTAAGTTCAGCTTGAAAAACGTCGGAGCAGTACAAGGTAATAAAAAGCGATATCAGAATGATAGTTAACGTCAAAAAAGTTTGTGTGAAGGTCCCGGATTGAAATGTTTCGATGTTTAAGTGACTTGTGTATTGTGTCCATTATCAAATCTATGAATAGTCTTAACCTGATTCGTTCCACTTTCAGCTATCCCTACTAATTAGCGTTTGCTTTACTAGAAGAAATCAATAAGGTTGATAATACAGCTTCCTTCAAAAGTTATTTCAAAATGTTTTATTCCAACTACCTTCAAGTTATTTTTATTTCAGTTACTAAACTACTTATAAACGGGACCGAATTAAATTGATCGAGATTTGTGAATATCTTCATTAGTAGTAATAAGAGTGAAATGTGTGATGTTTCTTATTCAGTATAACTGAATAAGATACAATAAGATACAATACCAACTTATATTTTCTCATTCTAAATACTCTTTAATCAAGTTCAGCTGAACATTATTTCGTTTACAATTTGATTAATATCAATTTTATATAAAACGGCAGTATTCCTACATAGGCTCTAATTCACACTTTTGTATTCCTTCTTTACCGTAACAATTTGCTTTTTTTTAAAAAAAAATTAAAACATTGACCAGAGATTCCTGTTTAATAATTACTTATTTTATCCATAATGATTGATTGTTTAGTAAAAAACCTTTTCATTATCTTATATTTTGAATCGGATTTAGATGCTAACAGTACTTGGTTTATTAGTAGTTATTTTAATTGTCATTCTAATTGGTGAGATTATGGTTACTACTACCATGGTTTTTGTGTATTTATGTTGTGTTAGTATCTATTCATACAATTAATTTGAATGTGACATCCATGTTTATGTATTGTAAATGTTGTTCTGCTTTTTATTGTGTTATGTATTAAGTCACTGAAGGATATTTATTGATGATCCATTAGATAAAGCGCTTTTGGGTAAAATAAACAAATAACGATAAAATTATCTCATGCTGTATATTTTATTCTTGATAATTTTAGTGAACACCCATTTTTTTTGTGATCGGATAAAATTTATTCTACTTGTTTCTTTTCGTTGTATATTTAGTAGTTAGTCTTATGCACAAGCCATCGTTGTGGAGTTCATATTCTATGTGACTATACTACTTATTGGTAACCGAAGTTCATTCCCTTTTTTCTTATATCTCATTGGTTAGACCGATTGTCGACAAACTGGTTACACTCTCATTGGTTGAGACGTATTTTGCATGAATAGTTATTTTGAACTCTTATGTCTGTCTGTGTGAACGATTACTTGAAAATAAACTTATCTAACTTAATTCCCATTCATTTTCTCATGACCACCGTCGCATGAACGAGGTGAACCTAATCGTAATATATAGAAATTAGATGAAAGATTTGTTTAATAGCTTAATTAATTGTTCGTACGCATTGGAGTCAGATCCCCGCTAACTTCAGGTGGTAATCTAAAGATTTGTATTAATATTTTTTTGTGTGGACACTAGGTCATTAATCTAAGAATCAGCTGATTATCGATGACTAAGATTTGATAAATTTTTAAAATACTAGTTTTAAAGGAGGGGGCGGGGCAATCAAGATATTTGTGTCGAAATAAAATCGTTATCATTAAGCTAACTGCATGTACCGTTACAAATAGAAAATATTTTATTTTGTTCACATAAACCTCATTTTACTGACTATTTCGATTACATATCCTTTTAACCGGTAATCAGTACTCAATTCCGTACGTATTTCAATTTCTATGACTGATGTATTTACCTACATTATAAATCAGATCAGTCATCCCAATCAATATTATGGAACGTTGACCTCATTCAAAAGAAAACGTTCGTCCAATGCATTTCACCGACTCCTAACACCTCCAATTTGTATCTTTGCATCTTTAAAGAAATTTGGAACAGTTTCCCAGTCTCCCACAATGTTCGGACATTCCATGTACCTACATGACCAGTTGCTGTGGTTGTGAGAAGGGTTATCGGCCCCGTGACTTCCGGAGAAACTTGGATTTTATCATAAGATGTCATACCTCTTTCAAAAGGAAGACATTCTACCTCCCAGGCAGTGATAAAATGGTTTGAATTGATTTTTCTGGTTACTGTCTTTTAGCGAGTTAGACTTTTTGTGGGTTGTGGTCGCCAACCCCATGCCCAACCCTCCTCCTTTATCCGGGCTTGAAGCCGGCGGTAGCCCTAGAGAGTCTCTATGTTTCACCCGTAAACTTTATTTTAATAGATAAAGAATTTCCTCAGTTGTATCATTTTCGTTCTTCATATCTGTTAATGTGTCGTTTTCCTATAAACTGACATTTATTTATGCAGTGCACTGAGAGATTCTTTAGCGTTTACTGTATATTAGGATTTAATTTTCAAGATTTAAGTAATAATGGTTGTTTATTCATAGAAAAAGTACGTGTATTTATTAATAACTACTTTTTTTCTTGTTATCATTAATTCATACGTGCTTCCCGTCTCATTATTATTATTTGATCAGCCTTTGCAAATCAACTTAACTTTCTGTTTATGTGGATGGATATACAATTCAATTATTATTCTGTTAAAGTAATCCTTCTTGTAAATATCTCTTTCTTATTAAAATAGATCAAATATTCTATTTGTCTTGTTGTTGTTGTTGTTGTTTATGGTGTTGTCTTTGTTAATATTAACTTGTGTATTTGTTTGATGTATGTAAAATTAATGGATTTCTTTTGTCATTTACTTTCAGTATGGATCGTTTCTGAACAAAAGTAAGTTGACTGTGAATCTTATAAATGATAACTTTACAATTAATGTCAATCAAATGATTCGATTGTAAAGATTTTACCATTCAAATTTATCGATATAAATATCAAATACTAAAGTTATTTGAACATAATCAGTTAAACTGTTAACTCAATAAACTAACCAAATGTGTCTTAATATGAGCGAGAATTCTAATGCTGTCCGGGGTAAGTAAGTAAACGAAAGTAGCAAGAGAAGAAATCCAATCAAGAGAAATACAACTGGAAACAATTTCTGTCAATGAAGTTCGTTTCATTTTTATGAACACTTCAAGGAAAAAAAAACTACTGTAGCACTGTAGCACTTCTAAGCTATGTCTTATGACGTCTCAAGGAGGTGAGTTATATCATCTGTCGAACCAGACAGTCTTGTTGAACCGATAGATATCAGCCCTGTAGATATTTCTTTCATACTATATCATAAACTGATCACTTCTCGAATTTTTCCTCACAGTCACTGCATCAACTGATAATGTACAACGTGGAAACTGCTGCTTTGACTATCGTAACATACAATTTAGCTACTGAAATCAGTGCTTCAAAATGATGATACCGATTGATTCGGCATCACTGCGCTCAAACATATGCTGCTAAACCTTAGTATTATAGATATAGTGTTGCTGTTAGGTGTCAACACATCGTCGAGTCATTGCCACTGGTAATGGATTTTCACATGATCTTTTCAAGAATATTCCATTCATTACCATTAGGTGTAATTTTCTACAATCCTTTTTGCATTTCGTTGGTGTTTGCTTAAGTTAAAACATAATATTCAGTCTTGTAGTCATATATATCTTTAAAAAGATATTTTATACACCTTGTGAAATATATTCTGCTATTCAACTAGAATTTCATAAGTTATCAAAATATTTCTTTGTAATACTGTTTTTGGTTTGAAATATCAACAATAAATTATTTTTTCCTTTTCTCAATATTATCATACTTTGTTTCAATCTAAATATCAATAGTACTAAATAATCGATTTTGTGTAGCTTATAAACAAGCTGAACCCCTCAATAAATGGTTGATTTTGTGAATGATATTGATTTTCCAGAAACATTCTCCAGTTTTTATTTTATTTTGAGAAGATAAATAAATTTAGATAAAATAAACATTCTCACTTAAATGAACGAATGTACATGCATAGCCAATTATGCAGAGTTCTGTTGTTCTTTTTAAAGGTTCGCAAAAACTATTCTCTTCGTCATAGATTAGAAATTTTAGGAACCATATAAAAACACTAAATTTAATGCTTCTAATATAATAAGCGTAGCAGTAGATTTATTCATGAATATTCACACGAGTACCTTTCATTCGTAAGTTAGTCGATTGAGAGATTGACTTCGAATTGATAGAAATTGAATTGATATCAATGGTTAGCATGATTATAAAATGTTAAATGCCAATCATGTATAATTAACGACTCCTTACTTCTTATTTCAAACATTTATTATTCTTCAGTATAGTTTCTTGATGTTAAAATTTATTACAACTCCCTCTATTTACTGTTGTTTTTTTTATGTCATCATTTTCTTGTGTCTTATTATTTTGTTTTAATGTACCCTGTAGAAATGAAGATGAACAAAATAAAAATTTATCTAATGGTTTCATGATGAACAATTCATTGCATTCATTATCTGAACCAGTGATGTTGGAACATTCAAAGGAAGGGAAACCTTATCATCATATAACGAATTCGAATAAAGTTAATGGTGAAGCGCTATCATCTCCAAGTTCTAATGAAATAAAATCTGAAGCATCGGAGAAATTACAATCACCTTCATTGTCATCATCGACTTCTTCTTATTTCACCCCTTTCTCTTCGTACCCCACTTCATCTCAACATCATATTGAAAGTAACGAAACATTCTTGTTTTAATTGGATTTTTCTCCGTGAATCGATAACTGATTACTCTCCGAATTGTGCCTGGGATCAATTATCACTACACACATTCATTTTCATACATACACCATCGATGTGAATTGAGAATAGTCGATATCAACCAGAATAAATGATACTTGTTTCTTTCTTTTATGGACGGTGTAAGACACAAAAGGTTATATATATATATGTATTGCTCACTTGTTAACTTGTTTTTTGATTCCTTTACAAAATTCATATCATTGATACCATAAATAAATCATTACATGTGCATTAAAAAAAAATCGTTCGTGTAATGTGTTTTCATTTATTCCTAGTGTATTCTTATCTGTCTGTCCGTCTCTCTGTTTGCTTGTACGCTTTTATGTAATTATGTGACTGTACCACAAGGATATTACCACTGTTACTATTTACTGTGATGACTACTACATACTTTTAATTTAATCTAAATTAATAGAATATTAAACTTTTTCTTCTGATTTTCCTTTCTTTTTCTCTCGTTATTTTTACGTGTATTAACAATATGTAACAGGAAAAGAGAAAAAAAACGTAATACTTGATAATTTCTTTCTATTATTCATTTTGATGTTCACTGTGTTAATATATTAAACAAAGTACTTTGCACTTGTTCATTTGTTATCGTTCATTTATTTACTTAACTTTGAAGCGTAAACACGGAAACCATAAATTCGTAAATGCTTATTGTTCACCTCCTTATATCAATCAATATAATTAGTTAGTAAAATACTAGCCATTCAAATAAGAGCAGGAGATATGATATTATTGTCTGCTACATGAATGCTTTTTGTAGTTATTCACTGAAACTGGAAATAATTATGCACTAGATACATATTGACATTCCCCACCGTAGCTGTTACCTTGACGTGGTGGTCAGGCTTGACTATCGTGATGACCCAACCGAGCTATACTGGCTGGAACATATGTTCCTGCAGGTCCTACCATGTCAGGCAGGTCGATTGGAGAATGGTCAGACAAAAAGCAGCTACCCAAGGTCTGAGGACGAGGTCGTACTGCTGACTGCAGAGGGGTGTGACAGCAGTAAGGTGTTTCGCTCGGACAACCAGCATTTGCAGCGATGCTGCCTTCTCACAAGGAAGGAAGGGTTAGAAAAGGTCGACCCTAAAAATTCCACACCTCACCCTACCTCACGGATTTCCGTCTCCTTGGGTAAGGGTGCCCACTAAGGGCTTTTAAGAGCGGAGCTAATACTCAAAAAACCCTTCATAAAAAGGCCGTGCGTGACCGGCCTCAAGCAGTTGTCCCTTGGACTCTGCGGTTACGCGCCCAGGTCTCTAAGACCAACACTAATCTATCCTCCTTTTCAGGTGCAACAAGAAACAACCTTCCACGGTGTGGGCAGCCGGGAAGTGACAACCGCCATCATACCCGTAACAGCACACGGGATCAAATTGGTCAAAATCAAATCCTTCCTACACCCCCTAATACCTTCTATCTCTACGACTAACTCTACTCATACTCCCTTTTCTCACTGTACCGCTAATCCAGACGAAGCGAGATCACGAAACGTCGTTCCTGGTCTCCTGAAACCCCGTTCTAGACTACATGTTGGAGCTTTTAATGTACGGACATTGTGTCAAATAGGGCAAAAGGCTTCGTCAGCTAGGACATTAGAAACTCGTGCCATCGATGTATGCTGCGTCTCGGAAACGCGCATACAGGATCGTAGTAAAATTATTAAACTGATTTCACCTTGTCGAAATAAAGAAGCAACTCGAATGACTCTTCGTGTACCCGGTAGCCCTGATGCTGCTTCCCGAGGTCTCGCTGGTGTAGGTATAGCATTGAGTCGTAGAGCTGAACAATCTCTCCTATACTGGGTCCCAGTAGATAGTCGATTGTGTACTGTCCGACTGAACGGGACAGTGAGGACTCGTAAAGATAGATACACCCGCCGTTACCCCTTCGTCGTATCTGGCTTAGCCTTCACTGACTGTAGTTTAGACGAGGTGAAAGATGAGTTCTACAGAAAGCTTTCGGACCTCCTCCAAGAAGCTAGGCGCTCCGATGTAGCAATAATGGCTGGTGACTTTAATGCTCAAGTACGTAGACTAAGTGAGCAGTAGAAACACCTTGGTGGATGTTATGGTGTCGCGGCTCAGAGAACAGACAATGGCGACCGTCTGTTGCAACTATGCTCAGATAACCGCCTATTTCTAGCAAACACTAACTTTAGGCATAAGGAAAAGCACCTTTTGACCTGGCGACCTCCAAAGTCGTCTCAACGTTGGACCCAACTAGATCACATCGCAATCAGCCAACGATGGAGGGGTTCG